>JAUBNY010000135.1:884921-897109 GCA_032275445.1 Crypturellus soui | reverse complement strand
ACATTCTTACAAAAAATGAAACATGGTTCAAATCATTCAATCTCAATCAGCTGCAACATTTTTATTTCATTGGTGTTTATTTTTATTTTCCAAAATAGACAAAATGAAAGATAGCATCCTGATTTTTGACCTACAGAATCCTACAGACTCCTATAGACACTTACTATACAATAGTGTGTTTTTATAGAAGTCAAAAATTTTAGGATCTACTTTGACATCTTTGTGAAATGGCCTTGAAAATATTGCTATTCAAACTCCCAGTTTTCATAATTACAGAAGTTGTTCTCTCATTTTTAAAATAACTCTCTTGCTTTGAAAATCTGGATAATTCTCCCAAGCACTGCCTCTGCTACTGTCTTTCCCATCATATTTTTTAGACTTTTTCTCTGAAGGGCAAACCAACAGTTAAACAACTCCTAATCAGTGGAACACAGGCAAAGCATGAGATAGGTTCACTGGTCCATTTATTTGTCAAACACCTATCTACTCTTAGCACATGTAAAGAAACATCCACTAATCCTGTGTCTTCAGTCCAACATCCCATATGATTCACTGTTTCTTAAAACATGAGAAAAAGGAGATATTTGGTAAAATTGTCAGTAAGTCAATCAGTTCAAAAGAGGATGGTTTTGTTTGTTTGTTTTCTGGATTATATAATTATTGCACCAAGACATAGAAGAAGTCACATTATAAAAGTATCAAAAGTATAATAACCAATTTTAAAATATAATAAAAATAATATAAAATACAATTTTATAAAAAAAATCTATATGAGCAAAAAAAGATCTAGGACAAGCCCAGCTCAAGAAATTTCAGAACTACTGACTGCTAGAAATTGTAAGAACGTATCAAAGTATGTTAGAGAAAAGTTGACTTTATACATTCTTGTTTTCTTATGTTTTTCCTTAAGCATTTGCTACCCTTTACCATCAAAGATGGAATACCAGATTCATCAGACTTTTAAGAACTAGAAAGCTTCCAAAATTTCTACCCATAAAGAAACAAGCTGCTCTGTTAAACTTCTTAATATAACTATAATAATAATTCTTTATTCATATTTCATGTACAAACCTAGATTCAACTTACAATATTTTGAGCATGCAGTTTTGAAACATGTAGTCTTAAGTAAGTCCTCATTTTATCTCTCATGATGAACAATGAAGAGAGGGAGACACCTCTATAGAACAATTTAATCGAAGTTCATGTATGGATGGAATAAACCTCTGAAGCTCCCCGTCATTTTCATTGTCTATAGGGGGTCAGCTCCTGATTTAGACTGTTACTCTAATTTTGATACCTCAAAAGATAGATTAAATTATTCTGAATCTTTATGTGCACTTAACTTGTGAGATGATGCACATAACAACTGATTCCTCGGCAAACCTGAAATGCTGTATCTTGAATCCAAATATAAAAGGAGAGAAGGGATTATTACTAACAAAATGGTAGCTATGACTATGTGGCAAGTCTGCAGAGGTCATGCAGCAGAAGAACATATTTCTGGAGGCCAGAGCTAGCAGGGGCAGCTTGGATCAAAGCCCAGATGTCAACCAAAGCTGCGGCTTCAGCTGTACACAGCAGATTTTCACAGTTATGGGAGCACTGTGCCATTGCAGTCAAAGACCTAGCAGAAATAGCAAGATTGTCCCAAGGGCTTAAAGCTGCCATTGCTCCTTTCTAAGTAGATCTGTGCCTATGTGTATAAATTAGGCTGACTCATTGCCTCCAAATCCTGTATAAGTAGGGATGCTACTGCTGCTGACTTGACAAAAAATTATCCTTCTGCAGCCCAGAGCTGTGCATAGTTCAGAGGGGTTTTAATTGACTAAATCTGCCCATTGGCCACTTTAAGGAAGAGGGAGGAAGACTGTAATAAAGGCAAAGCCTGTGTCTTAACCCAGGAGGAACTCAGTTGACATAAATGCTACATTTTTTCACCTTTTTACTGTCTTATAAGCTTGTCTTTATACAAGCCACGAATAGACAAACGGAATTTAAAACTCATAAAAAGAAATTTGGTTTTATAAAATACACTACTAATTTGTGGAATTTGGGGCTATTATTTGGAGATATGATTTTTCAGAGCATTTATACCTATATAGACAGTCTATAAAAAGGATTGACTCCTAGGATTGCTTTTTAACAAATGTAGCTGAACCTTTGCTCCTCAGGGTATGCACAATATCTAAGCAACAGATTAAAATATTTACCTTTCTACCTGCAAGAGGAAAAATATTTTCTTTTTACACTAAGCATCATGGACTGATTGCTGATAAAAAAGGAGACTAATTTCGAAGAGGCATGGTTACATTTCATATAGTAGTTTGTTTAAAGTATAGTATAAATATAGATTAAAGTATAAATATATAAAGTTTAAAATATAAGAGGATTCAAAATGTAAAGAAAATCAATCTAAGGAGAAAGAGTATGTTGAGATCTTTCTGTGAATTACAGTTTTCTTTTTTCCTGTGGAACTGCAGGCTGTTTCAGATTATCTGGAGCTTCTAGAGAGGGCCCAGCACAGGGCCATGAAGATGACTAAGGAACTGGAGCATCTATCGTATGAGGAAAGACTGAGCGAGCTGGGCCTGTTTAGTCTGGAGAAGAGAAGACTGAGAGGAGATCTGATCAATATGTACAAGTACCTGAGGGATGAATGTAGGGAGGATGGGGCCATTTCTTCTCAGTGGTGGCCAGTGACAGGACAAGGGGTAATGGGTACATGTTGAAACACAGGAAGTTCCACCTCCATGTGAGGAAGAACTTCTTTCCTGTGAGCGTGACAGAACCCTGGAAGAGGCTGTGCAAAGAGGCTGTGGAAATAGGAAATAATTTCCCTCAGATTGCCTTCTATTCTGAACTATACCAGCGAATGTATTACTCTATGTTTGTGCTTCTTCTGTCATCTATTGTTTGAGGTCCTGTATATGAAAATGTTCTCACGGACTCCTCCACACATACAAACCATAGAATTATGCTGTAGAGAAGGTGTAAAGAAATTACTGTACAAATACAGATGAATGAAAAAGGTAGCAATTGATTTCCCGGTTCTGCTTCTGTAAATACAACAGCTTTGTGCAGTTGCATCCCTCATTCTTCACCTTAAAATTTAAAGATACAGTAGCTATAGGAAAATTGAATATAATACTTTCTGGTATATTTTGTAATTATTAACATTTATGGGTATATGTGATTATGTGTTTGAACTTTTTATTTGATCTTCTACAAAAAAGGGGGAATTTACTTAAATTTTTGTCCATTTCATATGCTGTTTTGACTGAAAAAACTTGACACTACAGTTTGAGATTGTAATAATGAAATTAATAGTTTAAATTACACTAATCAGGATTTTTAGCCCATTTTTCTTCACTTACCTAACTTAGAGCAACAAAAATAGTTCCTGTCACTATATTCAGTGAGAAAGGAATGGGAATCAAAGCAGATAAAACTACTTGTTTCTATGTTAGATTTTAAAAACAAGCTAGGAAGTATAATAAATAATCAAATTATATTTTTAAGTTTATATTTCTTTCAGTCATGTTATTTTTTGCATTTCAAAGTTTTCCTGTAACTTCATGTATATAAAGCTGTCAAGTAATGTGAATATGAATTAAAATCATTCATAAGGGAATCATATTGTTTTAGAAAATGAACTGTTCTGATACAGAGTAGTTCTGTTATAGAATCGTTACAGAATTATGATGAGAAAGACTGTGAGGATAAAAGGTAAAATGGAGGCTTCTAACTTCATGTATAAAGAAAATTGGATTTGTTCTATATTATTTAAATTTATTATCAATTTCATCATTCAGATGTTCAAAAGTAGATGCCACAAGGCTCCATTGACTCTAATGACAAGGTGTCCATTGAATAATGGAGGCATAGTTACATAATCTTAGATACCTACATCTAGACACGTAAAATAAGATGTTAGTAGATGAATCATACCTGAGGATTTTTGTTTGTCTAAATGTAGATGCTTAGTGCCATTTGAAAACCCATAATATACCTGAGTCTTGCTCACGGGGCTAGTAGATACTGTGGGTCATGGGAAATTTACACATTCCCGAACTGGTAGCTGGAGGACATCTCAGATGATAGCACTAGATGACGATATCTTGACAAGAAATTTGAAGTCAGGCACTTAGTTTAAGATATGCATTTAGAAATCCCTTATTACAATGGCAGGAAATAGACATATCTTGAGGGTAAGCAATTTCATCTGTCAACTGCCACTGCCTAGGCAGATAGATTAAAGGACTTTTCCACTGGATATAAATTCCCATCCCAGAAAATTACTTTGGATTAGATGAATTTTACCTGATTTCAGTATCTTTAAAATGTAACTTAGTTTTAAAAAATAGCAATTACTCAAAATTTCATTACATTTTATACAGAGGCCTGATTTATATCCCTTGCTATTCAGCAAACCCCAGTAAAGTTGCACAATAAACAACTCATATCATAATCTTGTGTAGAGAACTAAAGCAATTTACCTGGGTAGATTTGAAGTTCATCAGCAATTGTAAAGCCTAGGTGAAGGAATTTATGCTTATAAATTTTCAGTTTACCAGGTTCCATTCTTGGAATCCCTCCCAAACATGTTTATTCTTGGCTATATATAGCAGATTTGGACTCATTAAACTTTGTGGGATTAGAGTCTATTGGGATTTGGACTCTATGAGGTGTTATCAGGAGAACTGGGAAGAGATTTCCTGCTGACTAGCTATATAGTGAATACTTTTGTTCAGTTGATGACATTGATTTTAAGCTAAATTACTAAAACATCCCATTTTTATCTTTTTTTCCTTCTTACAACAGTTTACTTAGAAAGTAAATTTAATTTACTTTCAGATTAGTAAAAAACATATGCTTTTCATAAAAGATTCCTAAATATATTTTGACTTTGAGGAAATTACTGCAACTGCATTTGGTTCTCCCTTGTGGTGTACAAAACTGTTTCCTTCATGTTGTATTCATGTTTACCGCTGTTACTTCTTTTTTTCATTTTGCTCAGACCAAAATTTCATTTAATCTACAGAATATTGAAGACAAGGCAGCTCCCCAGTGGATCAGTTTATCTGCACATTATGTATGTAGAAAGAAGGCTAACATAATAAAATTGTTCAAGCTTTCAAGCTAAGCCAAGGGTCTGGCTAGAATCTTGAGAGTTTGAGGCCACCAGGGACTTGGTTAAAGTGGATGATTTGTAGTGAAGTACTAATAAGATAAATGCTCCTATTTGTCACTATTGGATATATATACTGCTGGAGAGAGTCTGTTAGCAAAATTTCTTTCATATAATTATTAGGCCGTGCTAAAGTTTTGTTCTATAATAAGACCATCCTTTGCTTCAGTGATTCATAACATCTCAATCCACATGACACACAAAATTGCATTAAATTGTCCAAGTATTTCCTCAGAAAATGAGTAAAATATCACAGCTGCATTATAGGTCATAATACTAAATGCAAGAGAATAAAATGAAAATCATTTGGATGGTTGGATTATTTCAGGTTACAGATACTTCTGCCTTCAAATTATTAATGTCAGTCCTGGGAAAGGACAGAGAAATTATGCCATTGAACCTGAAACATCTGTGTTTGTATGTAAGCGTAGTTCAGTTAAAATTATTATTTCAAGAAAGGCTTAGGAGTTGTCTACAGAATGTCAATGCAAGAGAAAAATGGAGCATGTGCATTTGCAGTGTACCCATGTGGAACCAAGCAGTGCCCAGTTAACATATTCATCTACTATTAATTGAATAGGTTAGTTTCTGGTATCACTCAAGTGGAGTTCGAGAAGTCGTGTGACCATGCTAGCCTAGTGCAGTTGCATTAGCATCCTGCTGCTTAAGCCAATATGTATTCTGCTCCTCTGCAGGGCCAGTAGGATGACTTAATAATATTACTTCTGTTTCTAAAACCAGCCTGTTTGGAATCATCTTTCCACTCTGTCTGCAGAGTACTGCAGTTTGTCATGCAGATGCATCCTCAAATCTTGACTGTGCAACCATAATTTATGCTGCTGGGTATTTTGCATCTTCATTAAAATTTGAGAGATTTTGTACTTTATTAGTTTAAGCAAGTATTTCCTTTTGCTCTATATCATTCATCTGTAATGTTTTCATAATTCAGAAAAGTGATAGGAAAAGACATCTGTTTTGTTGACAGTCCATAATATCACTGTTTTTTGTTTTTTGATTTGCTTTGAGAACACTTTCCAGGAAAGCAAAAGACGCTGAGTAGAAAGAGAGCAAGAAAAAGTAGATAATCTGATCTGATGGTAGAAGAATATTTTGCTGCCGAAGCAGAGAGCACTGAGTAGTGTTTATTATAGCCCCAAAAAAAGGTCTTACTGATGCATGGAGAGCAAGTCTGGGAGAAAAGATTTGACACACATGATGACTATAAGCAAAAGGGACATTTTCTTAAAAATATTTCGTATTTTTATTCTGATTCATTCTGTTTATTTTTTTTCTTTTTAAAAAGTTATTTGTTATACCACTTAGACAAATTTTTAAAGAAAAAAACTTTCATTCTAATGGAAATTCTAAGATTTAAGGAAAGAGTGTGCAATATTAAAAATTAATATAAAAATCTACTTTTTCTTTAATGTATAAGCAAGGATATAAAAACTCTCAGTTAAAATTTTTCATTTGATTAGTGTAATGTATATACATGCACAAATTATTAAAGAAATCAGTTAGGTTTTCAGAGGTTCTCCGGGCTTTCTGGTCTCTCTAATTTTTAATAGAGCTGGAAGTATTGGGATTTGTGAAAAAGTCAGACAGACAGAATATGGCTTCAAGTTCCTAATTTTACATATTGCAATTTGACAAATTCTGCTGATAAGTATTTATGATCATATGAAGTTGTAATCCATAGCATGTTCCTGCAACTCTATGATCACCGTGAATTGTTGCACATTTAAGATTATCTAGATTATTCATTCCATTAGTGTTTTAGAGCATTAATCCTGGTCAGTGTCATACAGACAGAAAAGATAACTACTTATGAGATCAGAGCTGTAGTGTTGCCAGTTGATAAAGGTTAGAAGCATTAGAGCTGATTTTTCCTGTAGGACACAGCATGCTAGAATTTAATTGTAATCTTGCTTCATTATCCATCACATCCCCTATTAAATAGCAACATGATTGTCTTTATGTCTTTATTCCTCACTTTCTAAATTATTGCCTTTTGGGAACATAAAACAGCATTCTTAAATATTTCAATACATTACTTTATATTGAAAATTATTTTCTTTCTAATTACTTAGGAATTTATAGCTCAGGTACCCTGATGGAAGGTCTTTCAACTTTGCTTTTGGGATTTTCATAAGAGTTTGAGTGAATTTTACCAAATATTATGTTCTACCCCCTAAAAAGGAACAGCTGGCCTACTTACATATATCAGCAAATGTCAATTCCTTTAGAAAATAAGGTATGAAGTGCTTATTCCGTAGTTACCATCATCAAAATAATCAGTAGCTAATAGACACACAATCTTATGTTCTCCACCACTCTTAAGAAATATTTTTCACCCTTTTTTTTTTTAATTATGGTTATTATAAAGAGTTTCTATGTGATAAATTTTTCTTCACATACAAAATATATATCTAAGTACATAAGAGGTAGATAACAAGAACCTGTCTTAAAACTCAGAAATGAGAGTTAACCTAAACTGCTTCTCCAAATCCTAATAGAATCTGCCAAGTTAACTGCCCCTATGTCTGAAGAGGGCTGTGCTTCCAGCCTTAAAAATTATTTGTTTCCAGAGTTATTGACTGAATTTCATTGTTCTCTGCTTTAGTCAATTAGCATTGGGACTGTTTGGAGAGGGAGGGAGGTTCCCCAGGTTAACTCTGGATAAAGCACTTTGCAGCACAGAATTTCATTGAAAGTATTATGAGAATATTTTTAAGTAACGATCTGATTTCCTCCAGAAATTGACTATATAAGGTCCATGGAGCAACGTGGCCCACATTAAAAAAGTCAAGTCAGCAGGAGTTTCATTTGCTTCTGAATTATGTAATCTAACATCATTTTTACTTCAGAGATAAAAAAAAATTATGGCAATGTGTTATTTAGCCATGAACCTTTGTATTCTGCTTAAAACATGAAGATCAAAATGTTGCATTATTAAAAGAAGACTGGATTTTGTGAGAACTCACATAGTACTCTGATCTCAGATAAAATAAGATGACATACTGACATTTTTTATGGCACTTTAATATTTGCTTCCACATTATCTCTGCCATTAATATACTGTTTCTTAAAGCATAGCAAGATATTTATTACAATCTTTTTTTTTTGATATTCTAATAGCTATGATAAAGGAATGTCATCCTAATTACTTCTATGTAGGCACAAAAGTGTAAATATACCCAAGTCAATCTCCCAATTTGACTTTTAAAATTAACATTTTAAAATAAGAGGGAACATAAGTCTCTATAGTAATGAATTAATCTTTTTGCTAGAAGTATGTTGGTTTTAAAAATCATTTTCATATGTGATTATAGCTAGCAGCCTTATGTTATGTTAATTTAACAAAACCAGAAAATAAGCATCCGAATGACAGTCAAGTCCCAACTCAACAAAAGCAGGAAAATGTCTTAAGCCATCCTACTATTATAAATTATGCTGTCCATCTTCACAGTGCTTGAAAGCCAATCAAATAAATGCATGTATACTTTACAAATAAATTCCTCTCCTTTCTGCAGACACAATACTGAAGTAGCTGGTGTTTTGATTTTATTATTATTATTATTTTAGAGATATAAAAAATGGGAAGGAACTGGTAACTTTAGAAGGGTTATTGCAGGCAGACTAGAGGATGGGGTTGAAGGTGATTGGCACCTTACACTGAGTACTTCAGAGAATTATGCTTCTAGTTTATGATGCTGCAACTAAATGACACACAGGATGATAACTGTGTGAGAAACCACAGAATACTAAAATAATCATGGTCCCTTTGTAGTTCTGCAGTGTAATAAAAGCATAGGAATTTAATGACAACTGCCTCTAACCTGAACGATTTTCACAGCTTTCCGCTTAGTGCCTTATTATGAAAGTTGCTGTTTTATTTACAATGATCTGGTATTCATGTTTTCTTGAAGGGAAGGTCACCTCTTACTGGATAAAAGTGACAAACAAAAGCAAAACAAAATCAACTGCTAAAAAGGTTTTTTCTTGTCAAAAAAATCAAAAAAATCTTGTGACTAATTAAGTCTTTCTCCTACAGAATATGCCAGTGTTCTTCTCTTTTTTCATACATGGACAGATATGTCTATTTGCTCAGACTATTCCTATATTTGTAAACTAAGTAAGGTCGGGCCTTAGCATCCACTTAAGACTGATGATAGTTTAATTGTATAGTGTTTGACACAGGCTATGCCTAACTGGCACATTCCCACATAAACAGCTGAAGGACACTTTATACCAGGGACAACCCACAATAAACTGTGCTGATGCAGGCAACTTACTTCAGAGAAAAAAGAGAAGTTAACTACCTGAACACGAGCCATGTCATGCTACTTGGTCTCAGAACCAGAACACAGGATCATTTTATTTTTTGGGATAGATGTAGCCTCTTTGAGTCTTTTAAGCATGGATTTCCTCTCTCAGCACCTAAGTGCTGCTCCACAAGGATGCTGAGAGCACAGTGCCCATTTGCCTTGCCAACAGCACTAGGATGGGATTTTAGCCAAGAGGAGCAGAGGGATGAAAAAAGCAAAACTCTGTGTTTGGTAGAGATGACATATAAACGCACTCCAGCTCAGTCAGAGTATAGCCCTGTCCATTTATCCACTCAGTCACCTGCTGCATCCAGAAAGATGGAGTGGTGCAGTGAGATGCAGTAGAGAACAAGGATACTTTCTATGCCTGCTGAAACAACAGATGGACCTAACTTCATTGTTACTCTCTTCTCCTCCACACTGCTATTTACCTTTGCTTCCATCTGTTCTGTCTTGTCATGAGCTTATGTTGTGAATGCTCTGGATCACTGAGTGCATCTTGCCAAGCACAGTGGGGTCCTGATTGCTGCCGAGAGACACGCTATTAGGATAGAAATACACAAGGGCAATTTATATTACAGATACCTAGTGAAATCCATGCTATCCAGTCTGTACAACTAGTTGGCTTTGTAGTTTATTTGAATAGGGTTTGGTGCTGAGAAGAGGATATAGGAAAGTCACCACAAAGAATGAATAACTTCATAAATTAGACAGTAAAAAGAACAGGAGGGAAAACTGAGGATATAAGGATACAATCACAGAACTCTTGGCTCCAGGAGAATATTTAAATCCGCATCTGTATCCCTGCAGAGATTAGAGTCAACAATAGAATCAGAGAAGGAGCTAGTGATACCATTCCCTTCCTCTCTATTAGAAAACCTGAGATGTGTGAAAACTAATATCAAGTGCATTTTTCTGCCTGGGTAAGTGTGAACACACCTCTCCAACTCTAGTCACTAGGTAGCTGGATATTAGAGATTAGATTCTCTCTGTCCCACCAGTTGAGTACTCTATGGTTCTGTCTGGAAAACTCCCCTGCTTCACTTACTGAAGAGGTTTCAGTGTGTAAAACGAGATGAAAATATAACTTTATGATAAGAAAGAATAGATATACAATTAATGCAGTGCATATTACATGTAGAACTGTAGATCTTCCAGAGACTTTCTACTTTTTTTCAGAGATTTCCCATTTCTCAGTGCTGGTGGTATCATCTAAACTAACCATCACCTCTGCAGATGGTGAACACATTAGTTCTTATTTACTACACATATATCTTAGGAATCACAAAATTAGATTTACAGAAGTGGTAAAAACTCATGACTGCAGCAAAAGCTATTTGGAGCTGCCTTGTGAACAGGTACAGTTGTCAACAGACACACTGTAGAAGACATAAAATGCTAAGGAGTTTCAAGCTATCCAAAACCATGCTTTCTTTAGAATTTGTCCTCAATTTTAACAATTATTAAAGAATATTAATAAAAATGCACCCTTCTTACTACTTAGGTGAAGTTCTTGACTTTCACTACTTTTGGGCAGTAACAGCAGGAGTACTTAACCCTAGAGGCAGAGCATACCCATGTAACCCAGTGCAGGTGTGGGTGAGAGATCTCTGAGCTAGATCCAGTGAGATAACAGCTCAAATTCTAGGACTTCTTTTACCATTTTTTTTTTCTTCTAGTAACTATCTGACAGCATTAGTGATAATATGAATGAAGTGGGTTCAGTACTTAGGAGAATCAGGTCTGAAAGAGCCCTGAACATACAAACTGCAAAAAGCAAATTTTTAAGCTTTTTAAGCTCTTTATTGGTAAGGTTTTAAGATTATATGCTATTTATAGTATAACCCCAGATTGTGAAAAATGAACCCATTAAACATTATATTACAAAATATGAAGAATATAAAGCATGGTATGAAAAGAAAGGTGCATCTGAAAAGGCTAGAATTGGTTGTCAGAACTGCTCTGGAAAAAAAAAGTAGCAATAAAGCAATGTAAATATACTCATTGTAAAAGGTGATGTTACAAATAAGAAAAAAAGGATCCATATCCCTATAATGAGAAGGTATGATTCCACAACCTGTTTTGCAAGGAGTTAGACTCAGTTTTTTGACAACAGATCAAAACAAGCTCAAGAGATATGAACAAAATAGGGTTTTGTTATTCTGTGAAATAAAGTGTGTGGGTGTGGATAGGTATTAGCAGGCACAGGGTTTTAATAGGGCTTTCAGTGACAAAACCATCTGCCATTGGACATAAATTTTTAAAGAACTATAGATATCTTCAGAATATTGAAAAGTCATATTGAATATCATTTAAGTGAATAGTGCATAAACACATTCCATATATAAAGCCTTATTACAATCCTATGAAAATTCCTGCAGCATACCTCAAAGAAAATATGTGCTCTTAGTTTTTAGCCAAAAGAATGCGGATATCTAATATATGTAAGGCATCAGAGCTGCTTTAGAGCAATTTTGAAATGAAAAATGATTTCAAAAGACACTTTTAAGTGTTAGTTCCATTAATATGGAATTCACTAGCAGAAAAAACAAATGCAAAAAAGGCAAGAAGGAGGACCCAGGCAACTACAGGCCAGTTAGCCTCACCTCCGTACCTGGAAAAGTGATGGAACGGCTCATACTGGCCGTTGTCTCCAGGCACGTGGAGGACAA
>JAUBNY010000135.1:831258-843038 GCA_032275445.1 Crypturellus soui | reverse complement strand
CCTCTATCTCTGTCCACCCTTGCTTGGAGGTTGCCTCTGGCTGTCCTGTCTTCTGAGTGATGTGGGGTTCAGTGTCTTCTCCCTGCAGGATCTCCATGCAGAACCCATGTTCAATATCAGTCTGCCCTTTGCTCTATTCCAGACAAATCGTAGCTAGTGAGACAGTGTTGCTCTTGTTGTTGTAAGTCTGATCATGAGAGAGGCTTTGAATTTTCATAAGCACATCACTAAAGATTGTGAAAAGGAAATGTTAAATTTTAGTTCCCTGCTTTTTGCAATGGATCTCAGGGAGAAGGAAAAAAAAGGAAAAAAGAAAAAGCAAGACAAATCCATAAATTATTATCTAGCTAGAATATTAGATAGCACAAAATCTATATTATTAATTAGGAAACATGTATTATGCCAGGCATGTAAAACAAGGAATATGACTGAAATCTAAAGATGTTAACATTGCTCCTCTAGGATGAAGGAATTAAACTGCATTTTAAAAAGCAAAAAAGTTGTAACTGAGCTGTGCAGAATGTTTAACTTGTTAGACTGTTTCTCCTTATTCCTGTTTCCTCACATTTTGCCTTTCTTCTCTAGCAGTCTGTACTGGTTGTAAATGCGGAAGTTATTGATTTACACTGATCTCTTTATGATTACTCAAAGTGATAGCTAAAACCAAAATTTTTATTTTAATTCCATGAGACTATACGTATGAAAGAAAAGTAAATACCATAGCTGGAGAAATAACATATTCATTTTTCTGTACAGACCATTGTGTGATACACATACTTCTCAATAATTTTTAGGAATTCCATAATTCTAATTATGGAATATTTGGGGGAGATTTTTTTTTTTTCCATTGGGACAGATAGTGATTTTGTATTGAAATGACAGAACCCAAAACTAGTATGATATTCAAGAATATCATACATAATATTCTGCTCATGCTGTAAATAGCCTAAAAGCCATAAGCAATTGATTCTGCTTTGTTGTAAACACCTTTGAATTTCAAGGTTTTCATTTTATATGCAAAACATTTTAAACGTTGTTTAGAGCTAGATCCTACCATTTTTAATTCAATAGGATTTATGTCACTGATTTCAATGATATTACATCACCCACATTTAGTATTCCATTGTGAAGCAGAAATTATTGGAATAAATGGATTTTTATTACTCTGGATAGTATATCCAATTTGTAGAACATTTTAATATAAATTCTGTATTATTAATTTTCATTGTCAATGCAAATTTGTGATTAACTGTTCTCGACAACAGTTTTAACTACCAAAAATAAGAAAGAAAACATGACACATGAGTTCAGTTTTTCTACTGTTTTAAATTTACTTACATAAGAAATGCTGTACTTGGCTGTGTCTTGCTAATTTTCTTCCCTCCATAAAATGTTGCTTTTTGACGTAACTAAGAATATTTGTAATATGTTTTAGAGAACTAGTCAAAAGTACTAATTTCAGTTTTTGAAAAATTATTCATCCAAATGAAAAAGAATGAAATTTAAAATAAAATGCTTACTGGTATTTTTTTTTATTTATGTTAAGCAAAATGACTTCCAGAATTATTTTTGATACTTTTTTGAAGCTGAAATAAGGTGAACTAGAAATAAAGCTAAAAGTCTCAAACGTCTTGAAAATAAATGCTTTAATTTATCAGAATCGAGTATATCAATCTTCAACTACCAATCTATATAATTATATATCAAATCAGTGTTCCAAATGGAAAATAGACAAATCAAAAAAATCAGTTGTATCTAATTTATTTTTACTTCATTTCTTAGGAAAGCCATTTTTTTTACTTTGTGCTTGAAGTTCATTTGTATCTTTGAACAGCTATAATTAAAAAAAAAGAATACTTTTTTTTCTCATTACTTATATATTATTATATAGTTGTATCATCACACTATATTGGTAAAAGAGAAGTTTTTGATTCTTTCTGCAATCTCCCTCTCTCCAAAGTAAAAGGTACTACTTCATGTACATGGTTCACATACATTCCTGATTTTTCTTTTGCCAGAACTGCTTTTTTGGACTCCCATTCCTGTGAATCCTCCTCATTTATAGGTCTAATGAATTTCTATTTCAGAGATTTTGCTCTCAGTTTAAGGGTCAAAAGTTCCGTTCCTGCTAATCCTCTGCTAAAATTTCTATCTTTCCGGGTAGGTCTCACTTTTTACCCTTGACAAATAACTTTTCACTCCTGCTTTTTCTTAAGACTCTTCAAAGCTGCATAGTGTTCACGAAGTAGAGCATCCCAATGATATACCTTTCTCTAAAGACTCCTGTGAAATGGGTAAGCTTTACAATTTGGTTTAAAGCAGGATGGCCTCTACCATTCTCTATGATTCTGGGAGTGCAGACTTCTGGGATACAGAAGAAAAGGAATCCCTGAATATCCTTTGAGCACACTCAGTCTTTGGAGAGGCACACAGCTATAATGAAAAATTCTTTGTACCTCAAGATAACCTTCTTTCTTTGTCAATAAATCCTTTAGTGAAAGGAATATCTCATTATAAGATTGTATAGTGACAGGTAAATACATGTTGATAAGCATTTAAAAAAATAAATAAAAAGGAGTAATCATATAGTTTCATGTCTGCTATAACTTCAAACAGAAAAGCTGAATTTGTACTGCTAAAATGGTAAATGTTATCACTGCTACATACTCCCATAAATTTTGTTTTCTCCATTAAATCTGACCAATATCTTTTCATTATATTTTCAACTAAATTTTTATTTTAATTTTAATTTGGTAGTCTCATCTGTGCATTTTTGAATATGCATGCTGTTTCTGATGTGATATTGTGTATCTTTTCACTGTAAAGTGAAAGTGATATCTTTTCATTGGATATCAGTGGGAAAAGTCTGCTTCTATCTTCTTTACCCCTCCTATCAGCTATTTACAAACACTGATGAGATCCCCCTTGAGTCTTTTCCAATAGAACAGTTTCAGCTCTCTCATCATTTTCTCATATTAGAGATGCTCCAGTCCCTTAATCATTCTTGTGACCCTTTGCTGAACGTGCTGCAGTATTTCCACATCTTTTGTATTGGGGAGTGCTGAGTAGAGGGCAAGGAACCCTTGACCTTCTGGTCTTCCTAGTACAGCCCTTTAGTTGCATTAGAAAGAATTGGGTTGTTAATGAATATATGGAGTAAAGTTTACATTTAAATTTAAAACTGTCCCATTTTGAGACATATAGCTGTTTCTGAGATATATCTGCATACATACATACATACATACATACATATATCAGTTATAATATAGTCTAACACACTTCGGTTACTTCAATTCCAAGAGCATTTTTTACTTCTGGCCCATACACGTTCCTCTGCACTCATCAAACAGTTGGTTTTTTTCATCTAAGCATTCTTTCTTTCTCCTTAATTCCTAAACTAATAATAAAGTTTCTTCAACATTTTTCTTTGTAGTTTAGGCAAAATACTGATCTGCACAGAGCTAAAGTATCATTGCCAAGTTCATTGACTTGAAAGTGATATTAAGAATCATCCATACACATCAAATTTTTTGCTTCTTATACACTTCTTTGCTCTAATAAATTGTGAGGCTAGTTCTGATTGTGAGTTTAGTTCATGTGGTTGCTTAAGAAACTTGAGAATAAAATTGCTCTCCAAATAAGTTCTGCAGTGTAAGTCTTACATTAAGAGTATATAATATAGTAATAAAAATATATATATAACAATTGGCTAATAAATTACAGGAAATAGAGTGAGGCAGTGACCCAGTGTTCCAGCATTGTTTGTCATGAGGTTGAATGACACAATATTCACTACAGTGTTCTCAACAAGCTATGGAATGTTAACCAGTCAGTAACTTCTCTTCAATGACAGAAAGAAAGGAAAATTTGGATGAATTCCAAAGCATTCTGACTACAACAGGCATATGGTACCAAAACCATACCCTTAAAAATTCAAAGTGTTTTTAAAATAATATCACCAAAGATGTCATTAAGTATTGTCACTACATTTGTGCTGTGTCACCTGGGATTAATTTATATAACTATTGGGTAGGAAAGCTTGTTAATGAATTGTACAAAGAGAATTTAGGTATCAAATCCTGAGGGAACTAGTTAATTCTACTTGGTCCAAATAACCAGCAGAATCACAAATATTCTTGTACATGCCTGCATGTAAAATGTCAGTATATTTATCAATATCCATTTGTTAATATGCAGCAAATAAAATATCTTAGGACAACCAATAAGAGAAGAATAATGTCATACAATATCAAAAATGCAATAGAAGCAGCTTTTCTATTTTCATCAAGCACTGAATAAAACCAGAAAATGAGATAGAATCTGATCAGTCCCCTCTTTCTGGAGGACACGGAGGTGACTAAACAGCATCAGTAGGTTGTGACAGCAGGTCGTGTTGGGCTAGAGAAACTTGAGTAAAAATGCACTACCTTGACCTTGGAAAAACTACTTTTGTTACAGAGAATCAATGTGTTTGCTTTGTTCCCTGCTTTTATTGTATTTAATTGTTGACCTTTCCATTAAATGGCAGGTTTTGATTTTTTGTGACAACATAGAAATCTTTAATAATGTCTCATTCCTTCCCTTTAAAAAAAGGCAATAATAGCAAATGAACTCTGATATTTTTCCAGTTGCAACTATACCAGCAGTTCTTGGCTGTGGAACAAAGTAGGAGAAAAACATCATCCTGAAGCACAACCACAATCAATTCCTATGAATACATAAAGGTGACATTTCTGCTTCAAACTGAACGAGAAACTGCTAAGCACCAAATGAATGGGGTGAAACATTTCTGAAATCTCATGAGAGAGAAATGAAAAGCTAATTTTGTATGTAGGCAGTATTTGTATGTGATTATGAAGCTGTAAATCAAGTTGAGTAAATGGAAGGTGGGGTTGGAGTGAAATTTTAGGAGGTGTGACAGTGGCTCTGTTTCTGTGGCATGTTTCTGCCAAGGTCTAATGAGCAGTACATATTAGTTATGTGAGTAGGTGTTTTTTATGGTGAATTTTAAAATAACTTCTCTTATGTTTATGTAGTTTATACATAATTAAACAATTGGTTATCTGGAGATTGAGAAAAGCAGCATGGTTCCAGTAAGCAAAAATTGTTACTACTGTGCAGTCAGCAGCCTTAGTGGCAGCTTGCTGTCTCCTGCAGCGGCAGTGACCAGGTCTGTGCTAGCTTTACTGTAATCAGCAGATGAACCAAGAAACTTTAAGGGGTCATAGACTTGTTTCTTTGGAGATTGGTTGGCTTGCTCCAAAGAGGGCAGTGCTGTTGACCACTTCTGAAAATAGCAGGGATGTTTAAATTCATCAAAATAAAGTAGTTTGTGTGTTTGTATGCCAAAGGACTGTTATTCTTCTGAACAGACTCATAGTCTAGCACATCCTGGTCGGTTCATAGATACCTTGACCACTTTTCTCATATAGTCTTTTGCTTCCTAATCTCTCTACTGTTACCTTGATTTTTTGAGGTCTTTAGAAAAACACCATGAAACAGGAACAAATTCATTTTGTTTAAAATTACCACATCTCACAGTATACTGACCTGGTTGTAAATGAAGTTGGATAGGAAATTATCTTCCAATCTGCCAGAAAAAATCCTGGTCTGGATTGAGACCAAATCATCATTTTTCAAAGTTTTCTTGTTAAACATCAAAGCACAAGCCTTGACCATCTGGCTCTTATCAGCATGTTTTCCTCTTCTTCTCTCTCTGCTACATTTTTAGGGAAAACACTTTTTGGAACATATTACCTCTGAAAAAGCCAGAAATTAAGATCCTCTGTATGCTACGGAGAACTCATAGCAATATGTGTTTCTTGTGCATTATATCACTAGATCAAGCCTGCTCCTAGTCATTTTTTTCAAAGGAAGGAGGAAGAAAAAAAAAACAATAGACTGAAATTTCTACTAATTCACCTGTTATAGAAAAGAAAATAGGGCATATGAATTCTTACAAATACACCAGAATTTCACTTTAGAAATCTGTCAGCTTCAACTTTGCTTATGGGAAAAAAATATATATATATATTTCTTTTATGATCCTGTGATATATGGTACATATATCACAAAATCATAAACATGATAATAACCGATAATGTTTTTTAAATAATTTTGTACTATTGCAAATTCTGAATATTATTCCTGAAGAAAATACAAGTGAAGGCATTAAGAATATTACTTAGACCATTCTATTACATTACATAGCATAATATTACATTACAAAACACAAATGCAATAGACACCTTCAATATTTTGAGAGGCTTTCTGTAAAATAAAACTAACATGTAATCTTCAATATCAGGTGGTTTGTATTACAATGCCTAAAGGCAAACTTCTCCCTTCTCCCATTAAAATGTTTATCATTACCCAACAACCCCGAACCCTCATCAAAATATCACTTCCAAACTTGAATGCCATTTGCTGCCTCTGCTATTAGCTAGCTTCTACTCATGCTTCTCCGCTCAAAAGTAAACAAAACAAAAAATGTCTAAACTTCTCAGCCTAACAAGAGATGGATTGCACAGGCTTTGAACTCTCCAACCAGCAGTTATACATTTGGCGTAGCCAAGGTAAGAACTAAGATCTGTCAAAGCTACAGATCTGATGACTTTTTACTTAAAGTCTGAACACCTGTTTGAACTTTCATTTGGGAATACAGGGGCTAATGCAGTACTCTCTAAAAATCTGATGGCAGATTAAAATCTAGTACCCTAGATCTAGTGTCTATGTACCCTGACATTTTACAACCTCTAATATGAAGAAATGTCACTATCTTATTTGACAATACTTAACCCCAGAAATATTATATTATAAAGACTATAGTTATTATTTTGGAGATAACATATCATGTATGTAATCATTATTATTTGGAAAGTCAATATTCAAGAAAAACTTACGGTTGCATCTTACAGTTATCACAATGTATTGATAATATAGATATGGCATTTTAACATATTGTATACAAATTAAACTACTTTTTATCATAATTATGATTTAGATGATAAAAAATGTTGAAAAAAAACAGGCAAACTATGGGTAAACTGACAAGATTGTGCATATGTTATGCAATCCTATGACAGACCAGACAATGCTACATCTCTCCCATAGGATTACATTACACATGTAATCAACAACATAGAAAAGTGAAGTATAAGCAGTACAGTTGAAGGCACACCATAAAAAAAGTGATCAAATTTTTATAGCAAATAATTAGTGCTTCCTGACTATTTGGAGGCTTGCTCACCTGTGTGGAATACTGCAGAAAAAGAAAGAACATGCACATCTTTTTCATACTCAGTTCCTTCTGTCCTCAAATCTTCAGTATTATAAAGCGGAGTATGGACTGAATGCTATAATCTTCTTCTCTTTAAAAGGCTGAATCCTGCACAACCTTTTGGAATGTCTCTTTGATATGTCCGTTTCCTATCAACTATAACCAATAAGTCTGTTACAACTAAAACTTCCATAAAACATTTACAGGGCACACCATCATTGTGTTGGCTCAGGCAGATCAGCTCTACTGACAAGTTTATGTATGGTTAAATTTATGGTTAAAAGACCTGGCACAGGTGTTGAATGAATGAATGTAAAATTGTGAGAGACTGACACAATTGAAAAAAGAAAGTCTTCACTCTACAAATTTTGAGTATGAAGAGTAGCATGTTGAGTGTGAAGTGTAGCATGTCCCGAAATCCAGGTGAAAGGATTGTGCATACTGAATGATTAGTTGGTGTTTTTTTTTTCTCTTTGCTCATTTACTGAAATTTTATTCCAGTGATATCCTGCATGATAATTCATCTCCAAATGTAGACATGACAGTCTAATACCTAGGCTCCTAAATCCTACTGTTTAGATACTATAAATCCAGCCTGTTGACTAAAAAGGTTGAATGGTGATAAATTTTAAACCTATTCCTGTGTGAAATAAATGGCTGGAGCTTTTTGCCTGGTCAATCAAGGATTGCTTTCTTTCCTCCCTTCCTGTCTCCTTCCCTCCCTCCTTCCATCCATTTCTTCCTTGCTATTCTGCCCTCTTTCCATCCTTCTCTGTCTCTCTCACTTTTTCTTTCTTTTTCTCACACTCTTGTCCTATTCTCCCTCCCTCTTCTTCTCCCTTCCTTCTCTTCCTCTATGGCCTCAATGTTATGCTTGATTTAGAGTGGTCAAATGTTGTTATTTGTTTCATGAATTAAGTATTACCCACAAGTATAATATAATTATTTTGTGTTTAAATTGATAAAAGGCTGAATTAAAGGAGGGAGTAATGCATTTTTATGTTTGAGAACTGTTGTTTATGTGGGCAGTCTCTTACCATTTTTCAAATTAGATAAAGAAAAAGCAGTGACCTTGAAAGGACATGTATTTGGTGCTTTGCCACTGTCAATGGTGACTAGAAAGAAATGCTGATCCTGTCTTTCATAAATTGTCAAATACTTTGGCAATGTTTTCCTTACATGGAGAATCAATTATACTGAATTTTAAACTGGTGGAAATATTCAAATATTTATTCGCTTGTGGCAACTGTTTCACAGATCCTTTACAGATATGTTAAGCTTTTTGTGTGTGTGATGTTTACAGATGAAATGATTTATAGAGCTGCATATGTGAGAAATACGTCTGTTATTTAAATGTCTATTCAATTTCCCTATTACTATATCAAAAATATTTAAATGTATTTTGTTTTGTTTTGTTTTCTTTTCTTTTCCTGTGCTTGATTAGTTGTGTTATACAAAGATTTTCAAGGTCACTGAAAAAGATTTTAGGGCACATTTGTTGAAAATCACAGTGAAAACTGACTTTGGATTATTTTATTTTAGATTTGTTTTGCATCAGTCTCCAGTACCTACAGGTGCCGAAGCATTTTCTTCTATTAACTTTGAAAAGGAAATGGCAGTCTTGTATACATTTAATGTAATGTATAGTGCCATTACGTATGAATAGTGACATGCAAGCCCACATTTTCCCTTACTACTCATTTTCTTCTTTTCATTTCTCTTCTAGTCTCAGCATAGTATTGCTTATAAGATAGAAAATAAAAGTGAATTTGGAATAAAAGGAAGTGTGGCCCAACCTTATTAATCGTCAGTCTGAAACATCTGTCAAGCCCTCAGAGATGTGCCTGACAACTCTCATTGACTCAGGGATGCTTTTTATGATTTAATCAGCACATTTGAAGTGTTTCGTGGCAAATATATGAAATACACGTGGTCAAATTCTCATCTAGATGTAACTGTCTAGTTGCACTGAATTCAAAGAGGCTACACTAGCTCAAGTATTGGCCCAGAGGCATCAGTTAGAATTTCAGAATGTATCTGTTATATTAGATCTTTACTAATTATACTAACAACGGATGGTTAATCTCTCCTATGATGTATGGAGTTTAGGCTATTAGCATGCAAGGAAAATTCATTGCATCGTATTGCACATTTATTTGGCAAGTATATTTTTGTTTTATTGCTGTATGATTATTCATAACAACTTGTAAATGTTCTGCAGTATATTTTGAAAAAAGTAATGAAATATTACTAACATAAAAGTACAACACAACACTTAGCCATGAAATCTGTATTAAGCAGATACTTCATTCTGATGTGAATGAAAAAGAGAATAAAGCTTTATGAAATACAAAACAAAATCCTTTATTGACAACTATGAGAAGCTTGCTGTTTATTTTACTTGGTCATAACTAATTCATACTATGTTTCTTAGGAGGGTTGTATCTCAACTCCAGATTATTTTTCTGTTGTGTTTTGGCTCCTACAAAAACAGTGAAATAGCAGCTCTTTGGAAGGAGAAGCAGATTGTTCTGTCCCTGGAGACGATCAAGGCCACTCGAGTTGCTTCTGAAGGGCCCGGCGTAGCAATGGCTTCGTGCTTTTCCAAATCACAGCTGGTAGAAGACAGACAGCCCATAATTTCCACTTCTCAAGAGAGTTCTCTGGTAACAAACTATTGTGGCATCATATGTTCTTATGTAGACACATAGAAGTTTTCTGTTAAAATCTGAGCAGGTGACTCTAGTCTACCTTGCAGTCAAGTGAAGACAAGCATCTTAAGAAAAGCGTTAAATAGGTCAAATTACTTTTCCTCAAAAGCTGTCCCTTTCAGTCCATTTACAAAGAAACTTAAAGTGACTTCTATGGTGGCTAAAGTCAACAAACCTAGCCATTTTCTTCTACCAATCTTAGGCAAGAGAGGGAAGTCCTGATTTGTAATCCATGTTCTTCATATACTTTTTAATGTTAACTAAAGTAGCCAAAATCCAAATCAAAATCTGGTTAAAGCTGATTAAAGACCTTTCAGTATTCCTGCCACATAAGAAGTTTAGGGACATGGACTAATGCATGAAATGCAGCTCTTAACATCACCACTTTTCACACTGTGAGAAAAGCAACATTACAACTGCATTTTATATAGGGTGTAATCCCTTTATGTGAATTAAAGGCACACAGGGCACTTAAGCATCACATTGAGGACAGAGTACAAAACTACCCTGGAAAATGTTCACAAGTACCAGTGTAAACAGAATTTGGTTTTGGTCCATGTAGCAATGCTTGCTAAGCAAAAACTGTCAGGAGTTTGGATCGCAACTTGGACTTTACATGTTTTTCCTCTCTCTGCCAATGTCACAAATGTTTGTGAACTTGGACAGAAATGTAAAGTATGTCTAGCTTGTTGAATAGTAGTGGAAATAAGGTTAGAGACTGATAGGAATTGTTTAGCAATTTGCTAAACATAGTGCAACACTTTAGGTAAGTAGTTAAAGCTAATGTTCTCATCTACTGTGAAAATTGGCTAGATTTAAGGGAAACTGGCATTGTTCAGGACCCCTATGTCTGAAACCATACCACCCAGGTTTAGAAATTTAATTGAGTTGCTGAAGTTAAGAGCTTAATTGCACAAGGTTCCTGTTCCGTAGCTTGTATTACCAGGTACATCTTTCTTTTCAACACTTTCCTCTGAATTAGATTAACCTTAGTGAAGCTGATAAATACAATATCTCTCATTCAAACACAATGTTAAAAAAAAAATAAAGTCTACATCCACAGGAAGATATATGCAGGGCTGGAGTAAAAGTTATATGTGTCCTCCTATACCCTACTTAAAAGGAGAGGTTTACTGTGATTTAATGCCAAACTCAGACATGCAGGACTGACTGGATTAAGGTGCAGGGTGTGAGGGAGAAATAGGTTACAATAAAACCCAGAGGAAAACCAATATACAGGGAAACACAACCACAAACGTATTGTTTCACAGTCTTTTTCACACAGAAATTTAGGAACTCTGTGTAAGAGCTATGAAGAAAAGGCTTGAAACTACAAGAAATGAAAACAGAAAGAAAAGTGGATTTTTTTTTTCTCTAGAGATTCTACTCTTTTGTGTCCTAATATTCAGAGAAAGCAGATTTTGTATATTCTTTAAATAACTTTGGATCATCTGACCAGTGTACCTTCTTCACCAAAATATTCTGAAAGTCCACTAAAGTTACCTCATATTAGTAACCACTTAAATAAATAAATAAATATATATATATATATACTTAGAAGTAAGTTGGAGATGCATCAATTTTGCCTTTTTTCATAAAATGCTAAGCATTCAAAAACTATAGATATCAAAAGTGCTCTGGTGTGTCAATAAGCCAATTCTCCCCTTTGTCCTGAAGACACTAAAAAAGAGACATCTGAAGGCCGACTTGTTTCAAAATAAGATATATAGTTTTATAGCACATGTGTCAAGTATATTGAATTATCTTATTGTGGTAGCATCATTAAATTA
>JAUBNY010000135.1:793835-810768 GCA_032275445.1 Crypturellus soui | reverse complement strand
GGATCAATATCAAAACTATTAATCAAACTACAAATGAAATATTCCTCACTTTCTCTATGAGAAACAAGAAAAGTTCTCGTATGATCATAAAAAAATCACTTTCATTTTTGTCTTTAAATATAATAGTTTGGCAGGAATAGAAGTAGGAAAAAAATCCTAAGAATTTCTAATACATAAGTGATAACAATTATACCCCACATTTGTAGTACTTATTTAAACATACTATGATCATATCCATCTAATGGCAACTGGCACTGTGACTTCTTGTTATTTTTCAGATGTATCTTTTTGAAATACAAAGAATGACTAGATGTAACTTCAACCTCCTTTCACCAACAAGAGTAACAAAGCTCAAGATGAAATATGTTTAGATCATCAGTGTGTATATAGATGTATGCTTTTGTGCATATAGACACAGATTTATTGGAAGAATGACTGCATCTGTTCTCAGCTGCTACAAAGAAGCAGAGTACATCCGAAAACACTCAGCCATTTGCACCAACTTTGGATTCTGGCCAATGGTATCTATATTTATCATGTACTTTTGTATGGGAGGTGGGGGGCATCAGGGAAATAGTCTTTCTTGAATAATAGAGTTTCTTTCATCCAAACATCATGCTTGTACATATATATATCACTTTCTATTACCTTTTTGCATTAGACATAAAACAATAGGACAAAAAAATGAGCAGGAATTAAAAGCCACAATATGGCTTTGAGACCAGAGATGTTTTTTTTTCAGTCACAAACCGGGACATCTTAATAGTTTGCTCTTGTGTGCAATGAAATGCTCACAGGTCAGTCACAGTCTGTAAATCTTTAACATACTAACTAAAGGCTAGTTTAGGAGAAAATATGTTTTTATCCTTAAAAACTCAAAAATTGTTGCTGTTGTTTTTTGCGTGGACTGTTTTTCTTGTAGATTAGGTACATTCTTCTGGACATTTTCTTCCCAGGGACTTAGTGAATTAAATCTAAGTATAATGAATTCAGTTCTAGTCTGGATTATTTACTATTTTCCATCTTGCAATTAAATAATGTATAGGTCTATAACTGAAATGATGCCAGGTGCTTGTCACCTTGCACTAGGCAACCTAATCCCATATTTAACTTTAATTGCTCTCTGAAACCTATTATTTTCAACATTCTAAACCAAGTCTTCTCTGCCCAAGGTAGCTAATTAAAGTGTATCTAGATACTGCATAAACACAGAAGACTTTTGAATAATACATGAAGATTGACTGAAGTCAATTTCTTTACATTTTTATCTTTTATTCATTAGGATTTTTCAGAAAAACAAGGTTTGCGAAGGCAAAAATGAAATACCACCATACTTACAGCCCTTCAGAGTAAAGTTTAGAATATTGTGAAGTAACAAAGACTTGATCTGAGCATCTGGAAAACTGAAAGATGTTAAGTTACTAAGAGTTGCATCGGTTGTTCCAGCTAATGACCCTACCTTCTTTGCATTTGGGTGCGCTGACCTTTCACCAGTATGATTAGCCATGATTCTGATTGATACACTATATTCTTTCATAATCCATACAGTTTGCCAACAAAATGAAATTTAAGGAAATAAAATAAAATTGATTTCTACTAAGAGTGATGACCGATTTGACTGAAGAAACCTAACCTTCTGAAGTGACTCTCACATAGTGGGCAACATTTTATATTTTTGAGATACTATTTTTTAAGATACTTAAGGTTTACAAAAAAAGTTTTGCTTGTTTGGAAACACAGTCTGAATGACTCAGAATTTAAGCACATCTCCAATATTTGAAAAGTTTCTTCAAGCAGGGTTCAGATTTCTTCTGTAATGTAAACCTAAAGTTCTCACCTTTTAGTGGGCCAATTTATGCTTCCTAATTTTCATGTACAAGAAATGAGCCCTCCTGCATTTAAAGGAGGTGAGTCACATCAGTGCAGTATAGCATTAGGAAGCAAGCACTAAATTCACCTCTTTGGATTTATTTACTATCTCTTGAGCCAGGACACCGAATTATTGAAGGACATTTTTCTTGACTATTGTGTTTCACAACAAATGTTTGGATTTTTTTTTTTTTTGACTGTTGCAAACTGCTGAAGAGTCCAAACTGTTAAGTGCAAACTGCACTTAACCATCTGATTTAACCAGAAGTAGAGCTTCTAGGCTGATCACTATATGTCGTGAATGTGGCACTGATGTTAGTGATCACTACAGAGGGATTGAGCCAGAAAGTTTCCAAGAAGTTTCCAGACAGACAGATGAAAATGTGATGACCATAGAACTAACAGTTTGAATGGTCTTTGAGATAGGGTTTTGGAAACTATGAGACAGGCTTTTGGGAACAGTAGTCTGTTTTAGCTACCAGTGGTGCACACTCTGCTATGTGGAAGTTTCTGTATGATATCTCAAAGCTCCTGCATTTTTAGCATTAGACAGTTAATACTCTTCACATGGCATGAACTTTTGTGTATTAATTAATAACTTAGATTGAGACATACATCAAAATCCTGGAACGCTGCAACCCATAGTCCAGAGAACCTTCACTGTAATACAAGTTTTACAATACACAGTACAAATGGGATTGTATCTGTATATTCACTATCCCAAAGTGCTTCTTTAAAAGACATGATAATGTGGAAGGACAAAATGAGATTAATAGGTAATCTTAATTTTTACTTATATTCAAGGAATATCTCTGAAAGCATGGACTTCCAAACTGCATCTGCATCTGTGTTTTGAAATATAGACTTGAAAAATGCATACAGGTGTTAATTATTTTACATCTCGTGGATGATTACAAGAAAATAATCTACCAAAAATTACAAAAAATATATCTATATTATGAGATAATATCACAACCTGTTAGAGCATTATTGTCAGACATTTAAAGGCAAAAGCAGATGTCCTAGGATATGTATGCGAGTGAACAGGAGGAGAGAAAGCCAAATACAATACAAACAAATCCTTTTTAATATGCTTTCCAAGAGGACCAGGACCAGGCAAAAAGATTATTCTTCATACGTTTTTAAAATATTTTTATATCCATTTACTTTTGCCACCTATTTCTTTCTAACTTTGTAATCAATCAATCAATCAGTCTTGATTAGTTCTATACCATTGCACTTGATATAATATTTAGTATTTTTTTATTTTCTGCTACAATAAAAACTTAAAATTTGCCTTGTGTAGTGTATTGATCAAGGTTAATAGCTATCCAGTTTTGTTGTTGCTTTTAGTTTGCTTTGAGTTTCAAACATGGGAGTTCATTTGCAAAAATCACAGGGAAACTTTTTAAAATAAACAACTTTCTTTTTCAGTGAAATAGATACAAATAAATAAGCATAAACTGTTCTATAAAAAACAAATGGAAAAGATCTATAAGATCAATTGATTAACCTCATTTTCCATATATCTCAGTATTGATCTGTAACTGATTCTTTTCCTCTGTCTTTTGTGTTTCCTGTTGAAAGCCCAAAATGATGAAAAAAATCTAGCTTTTCCACAATAATAGGTTCATTCATTTCTCTGTAAAGAAGTCTGGTTTTGGAGCACCATATAAATATTCAGAATATTAATTTCAACTTTATTTTATATTCTTATGCTTATACCTAGCATGCCTGTATATGCCTTCATATGCTAACACACAGCTACAGTGCTCTGCACTTAATATCTTTTCCTGGCTCCCTAAATTTAGTGAAAATGAAGCAACATGAAGCCTTTGCTAGTCTTCACTCTCAAGGTCAGTTTGTTATGCTTTCACACTTAAGTAACCATTTCTAGTCATCTAGTTAATTTTGTCGATGTTATTGCTGTTCTTTCAGTTTCATATCTGCTTGAATTTACTCATAGCCTGATTCACAGAAAAAGACACCCTAAGTGTGATTTTCTATCCCTTCCTTCCTCTTGTACCCTTTCAGCATTTGTAATGGAATTTTGTGATCCTGTAGCTTCCTTTATGTTTGTACATTTCTACTAAATCTAAAAGTGGCCTATAATTTTTTTGGTGATATCTAACAGCAAAATTACACTCAATCTATTATCAACAATTCTCATCTCTTTTGCCATTTCTATTTACCAAAAGTCTGCACACATTTTATTTCTGAAATTAATCCCACATGAATTCTATTTTATAATCCTCTTCCACTGTATTTGTTTTACTGATTGCCTACACTCACATATGCTAATATAATTTCTATGTTGCATTATTTATGCAAAAATTGAATGTTACCCCTACAAAAATATGAAAATTAAAAAAAGCAAACCAATCAAAATATATAAAATATGAAAAAATATATTTTCTCTGCATATGAGTTTTGATTCATGTTCTGTTGAGAGTTGCCTATAATCTGTAAGGTATAATTCACATAGCCTAATTTACCATGCCTAAAATTGATGCGTACCTCTCACTGGCTATCTGGATAAGTTAGTTCTGCCTGTACAGTCAACATAGACAAGCATCACAGAATGATCTCAAATTTTAGGATAGGTGGATAATATAGATGTATAATTTAGGCCTATCAATCTTTCTCTATTCACTTACAAAGGAAGTATATTCGTCAAGTTTAGAAAAAAACCCTAAATTTTAAGTAGTAAAGTTAGGTGGATTGAATCTCAGACTGATTGCTATAAAGTAGCATTTAAAGGCTTTTGCTGAATATAATGCATTAATAAAAAAAATCAGGAACAGTAAGAAGGTATGATCTGCTATAGCTCTAAAAAAGAAAAATGCAGAAAAATAATTTGCTTCTCTTGTCATGTTCTGTGCTCTCAAAGTTACAAATATATTTTTCTTAACCTTAAGCATGACAGACTATGTATGTTAATATATAAATGAAATAAATGAAACCAGTACTTCAATACATAAATAAAAGCTATGTCTTGACTGAATTGCCTGGAACATTTCAAATATGAGTATTTTCCATGTATTTTTAATATTGTCTCTATTTACAACTATATATATGTATACACACACATATACATATAAATATATATACATATCCATATAGACTTGAGACTTCCAATGCTCTAATATCAGAGCATTTCAAGAGAAAAATCAGGAGTCATAAAATGGAAAGTCTTGTCCTTTTTTTTTTCTAGAAGGCAGATAAGATACTCCACTTATGTTTTCTGCACTGCATGTCCAATCAAAAGAACATACATTGACTATTTTTTTCATGTGAATCACAATCTTACTTCCAACCCCAAATCTGCTTTGTATCAGTTAAAACTGCGAACAAACGGTTGAACAGTTATTCCAACCTTTAGTTGACAGGTAATATAGATCCTGGTTAGACATAAATTCTGAAAGTTCTAAAAAAATAACTAGGCTTTATATAAATCACCAGTGTATAATTCTGCATTCAATGAAGTCTCTAAATAAAGATATCGCAGAATCATAGAATGGTTAAGGTTGGAAGGGACCTCTAGAGATCATCCAGTCCAATCCCACTGCTCCAGCAGGGACACCTAGAGCACCTGGCACAGGGTCACATCCAAGCGATTTCTGAAGATCTCCAGAGAAGGAACCTCCACAACCTCTCTGGGTAGCCTGTTCCAGGGCTCTGGCACACTCACAGGAAAGTAGTTCTTCCTCACAAGGAGATGGAACTTCCTGTGTTTCATATCATACCCATTATTCCTTGTCCTGTCACTGGCCACCACCGAGAAGAGTCTAGCCCCAACTACTTTACATTCTCCCCTCAGGTGAGGGAGTGAGATACATGTATCTGAGAGGCTCAGATCTCCTCTCAATCCTCTCTTGTCCAGGCCAAACAGGCCCCTGCAGCTCACTTTTAGTCCTTCCTCATAAAATAGATGCTCCAGTCCCTTAATCATCTTTGTAGCTCTCTTCTGGACCCTCTCTAGAAGCTCCACACCCTTCTTTTACTGGGGAGCCCAGAACTGCACACAATACTCCAGGTGCAGCCTCACCAGACGTGAGGAGAGGGGCAGGATCACCTCCCTCGACCTGCTGGCAATGTTCCTCCTGATGCAGCCAGGATGCCATTGGCCTTCTTGGCCACAAGGGCACATTGCTGTCTCATGGTTAACTTGTCTGGCAGGACTCCCAAATCCCTCCTCATAGAGCAGCTTTCCAGCAGTTCAACCCCTAATCCGTAATTATGAGGTTACTGCTTCCCAGGTGCAGGAGCCTGCGCTTGATCTTGTTTAATCTCAAGACGTTCCTCTCTGCCCAACTCTCCAACCTGTCTAGGTCCCTCTGAACGGCAGCACATCCCTTTGGAGTGTGGGCCCAGTTTGGTATTATCCACAAAGTTGCTGAGGGTGCACTCTGAGCTCTGCTATCCAGTCCGTTCTCAATCCACCCCATTGTCCACACAGCTAATCCCCAGTTCATGGGAGTACCTATGAGGATGTTATGGGAGACGACGTCTCAAAAGTTATCAGTTTGTTGCCGGAATAAGTCCTATGAAACTGGACAGATTACCTTACTAACAATACCTTTGGGCCTGAAAACATGTAATTCTAAGTATATAGTCAAAAAAAAACTCCTAATGTTTTAAATAAAATAATTCTGGTTTTAAAATATATCCTATGTATTACATTTTAGAAATATGGTCTGAATTTCTTATTTTAATTACTAGCTTATACTTAAACTTATGCTTACACATGCTTTATGTACCTGATTAATTTCATTAGTTGTCTTAGGAAAAAAGTCATGCAGATGTCTCAATTTTCTTTGTTGCCTTAAATGAAAATATCAAGTCAGAAAGATTATAACAACATTTGCATTTTTGTAAATATATTTGCATGTAATTTATTTAAAAATGGATTTTGCATTGTAGATAGGTTTTAGCTATAATGATGCACAGTGTTCAGTTCTCAGCATAATTGCATTTTATGAAATATTGTTACATTATGGTACACAGATTGTATTCTATGCAAACAAGAAAAAAGTTTAATTAAGCACTAAATATATTTTGAAATAATACCTGTTTACTTTCAGATTTCATTTATAGATACAATAATTATATTTTTGTTCAAACAGCAGTAAAGCCTTATTCCATATATAATACCATAGATAATAAGGGAAAAAGGTAGGCAGAGTTAATATATTTTCATTACTACATCTAGGAAACCTAATGACTCCTCTGATCTTCCTGGTTTTCACCAAGTTTATCTGTTCACTAGTTTTTGCAGTCGCAACATAATCTCATATTTATAAATCCAAAAAGAATAATAAAACACATTCCGAATAAGCTCAAAGTGCAAACAATATATGTAACTTACATAATACAGAAAAACAGCATTTTTTTCAGACTAAATAAACAAAATATATTAATCTTCCTGTAATTGTAATAGGATTTATCATAGAATCATAAAATCCTTAAGGTTGGAAAGGACCTCTAGAGGTCATCTAGTCCAACCCCCCTGCACATGCAGGGTCACCTAGAGGATGTGGCACAGGACTGCATGCATGAAAGTTATTCTTAGTAGTTAAATGTATCATTCTCTGATTAAAAACCATGGTGGACTGTAGTGCCATAAGTTCTTAGGCTCTGTAGATTTCTCCTTTTGATCATCATCTGTCAACATATTTTTGTTACCAGCATAAGCTATTATACTTATGTACATATATGTTTATAGACATAGGGAGATAGATTAGATAGATAGATAGACAGATAGATGGATAGATAGATAATGGGTGCTTGTGCATGTAAGTATATGATATCATAGTGGAATCTCTAGTAGTTAAAAGTCTAACAAGAAAGTTAATTTCAATCAAAGACAAATCAATAGACTCCACTACCTACCCAATTATGTATTATGTGCATATACTGAAGATATCTGATGGGGACATTTTTTTTCCATGTAACTAGACCAAAAAAAAGTTTTTGTAAAGCAATTAATGGCACTCTCAAAACCTCTTAAAGAGCTGTTTCTTAGGCACTCTTGTCAGGTGCCAGAAAAAAGCTCTGCTGGATTTCTTTGTGATCAGTCTATTGTTCTTGAGTAAGCGAGATTAGATAAAGAAAGATGCAATGGTATAACCTGGATAAATCGCTTTGGGACTTTGAATATAACAACTGATATTTTTAATTTGAGTCTATATTTCCCATAGAGAAAATGATACACAGACTTCTTCAGGAGAGAAGAGTCACTTAATGTGAGTATATGCTAAGACCCATATGCTTTATTTTCTCCATCAATTGCCTAAATATATAGTTATTAGTGTTGCCACATACAAGTAATTATAGTTGTAAGGTTTCAGATGTGAATTGAAAAGTAATTACTTAAACCTAATCCCATTCAATTTCGTTAATATATTTTGGGGACAGACGGAGAAAAAGGCAAAGACGGAAGAAGCAAATGGAAAGAATTTAATTTTCTTATTTGTTAATTTATATGTAAGAACAAGAAGTTGAAACAAGCTTAAAAAGAAAGTTTGGGGATAAAATGATATTATTAACGCGTTGGCTCCTTAACTTCGCGCCTCCACCTTCGCCTCGCCCGGTGCATGCAGGTTGTGCTGTGCACCCGGGCCACTGGGAAGGGCCCAGCCAGAAGGCTGACGCTCCGGCGCATGCGCACCCATGAATCCTCCCCGGGATCCGTTCTCTCACCTCCGGAGATCTCTGGATACCTATGACACCTTCACCACCGCTCTCCGGTGTGGTGCAGGAACGGGGTACCGCACCGCTCCGGAGTCTAGTCTCAGGCCCTCAGAGGGTCAGGCCTGGCCAATGACGGAGGCCAGGTGCGCCACAGGGCCTTGCCAGCCACGTCGTGTGGAGCCTCTGTGGACGAGCTGCACCGACAGCCCTGACAGCACGCAACTGTCAACACCCAATATGATTTTGGGTCCACTGCCAAAGTTTATTAGCTAAACATAGGGTTTTATATGGGGAGAAATAGGAGGGACAGTGGGAGGAGGGAGATCCCTTATTGGGTGAGGGCTGTCATCAAGGTGTTCCTATTGGCTGCGCTCCCTCAGGAGGCAGCGGGTTGGCCGGAGCGGCTCACTCCAGCCCCCACCTCCGCTCAGCCCCCACCTTCGGGCGGCCCGAAAGTTCTTCCATGGATGTGATGAACCGCCTGGTGCTCTGCAGGACTGCTCAGTCCTGCCAACCAGCACGACTGAGCATGTGCAGGCGACAGGGGTCATCCACCCGGCAGCCTGAGGCCTACACAGGCCAGAGGCCTGTAGGGATCCCTCTGTGTCCCCCAACATGATATTCTCTGTTATTAGCATGCTTTACGTTAATTTTTATGTTTATAAACAGCTCAGTTCTAGTGTTGAATTTGGGATAAATGCAGATGATGAGAGGCTTTTTTTTACTGATACCTATGGTGTTTTGCTGCTACTAATTAAACATTTTCTCACGTGTGACAGTTTTGCCTCCTCTGCCCCTACTGAATATGCCTTATTAGTTCTATTCTTTTCAGAAATATTGCTAGACTGACCCATGATGTATCAGTCAGTTCTAACTCTCACCTCTACAGAGAACTTAAAAATACAGGCAAATCAGTTATAGTAAGATTTCTGATGAGCCTTTTAAAAGGACAAACTTCAGACTTCCTAAAATCAGTTTTCATTTATCTGCAGATCATCTTATCCCAATAATGCTTAAACTTCTTGAATCAACATAGCAATTGGTCTAGTATTTTTCTTGGACATTTCACCCTCAGATGTATATTTGGGACAGAGAAAAGCAGCTGAAATCAAAATATCTGAAATAAAAAGGGGACAGTGTTGCAGCTCACTAGAATAGTATTTCTGTTTCCTAAAAAAATGTACATGACCTATGGCAAAAAAGCATTTGGGGGCACTTGCACCACAGGTTGACAAGCTGATGTGAATTTGGAAGCTTGAATTGGGAAGTTTGGAGAAACAGACCAGATCTCATGAAGCATCATCCTTAAAGTTTATTGGAAAAGCCTTTAGATTTAATTAAATGCTATTTACACATCAGAACTAGCATGCCCCATATGCTGGCCAAGGATCAGTGAGATGATTGAAAAGGTTCCTTTATGTTTTTGCTATATAAATTAGTAGAAATCTTTCCATTAGATGAATATAGGCAAAAGCTTGTCTAGGGAAGTACACCTCTTAATGTGGTTTCATATTGGAACTTATAAATGTATTCCAGCTTTACAGGATTTGCTAGGCTTTACAATACTGTCATTTTGCAAGCTCATTTTTTTAAAACAGTGTAAACACTCCCTTCCTGATCAGTGTAATAGAGGACATTCAACATTACTCTTGGATACTATGGACCTATCTCTGAGATATTTGTTTAAACACCAAGAAAATATATCAGTATTAAAACCTGATAAAATAAAATGTTATGTGGTCATATACACAGGATTCATGCATGCAGTAATAGAGACAGCATGGATTACCATTGTGTGCTCATTATACTCCAGGAACTTGGATTTTTAAATACTAGATATTTTTACATAGAAGTTATATCTAGAGCCTATACACACATTGCACCGAAAGGAAAAACACACTAGATATTGCCACTGGCTAGAACTCATGATAATACCTAATTAACTAGGAAGTTTATTAATGTACATTACTGTATTGTAGGCAATGGCAAAAAAAAGTCCATTAGAGATATCTCAACTTATTAATAAAGATGTTGCCATATTCTTATGTGGGAGAATGAGATTTGTGATTAGGATATGATTTCTGTATAGAGCCCTGTGTACAGGGGGTCTCCGTGAGCTCCCTGTGAACCTGGAACCTTGTCACGGCCCTTCTAGCAGGTTCCAGAACCCAGAGGGAGGGGGCCGGAGCAGTCTGCCCGGACCCCAGTTATCTCCACCTCAACGGAGTCCACCTATCCGGGGGTCAGGAAATTTGCATAACACCTATCACAGTTCTCCACCCCCCCGACCGAAGTTATTTAAGTACCTGTTTCGGGAATAAAATTTGACGGTTGACCTTGATTGCTTTGTGATCGTTTATTTGTCAACCATCCATCACCGGCGCCCTCCCTTGGAGGCTCATACCCCACCTTCCTACCCTGAAGAGAGCTGTCCGAAGAGCGGTTTCCAGGGTCCACAGAGCGGTGCTCCCTCCAGCCGCGCGGGTCTTTGGGTAGCTGCAGGCAGTGGGCCTCTCCCGATTTTACAACATTCTTATACAAAATTATATTCACATTCTAAAAATCAGCCCAAAAAAACACAACACGCCCCCAAAACATTTCCCTTGCACAGCACACTTCAAAAAAAAAAAAAAAAAATTGCCATGATTTTATCTGAGTAAGCAGATGGGATATTTTAACTCATAATATTTCTTTTTTATTCACATATGAAAGAATCTAAAATTGGGGACTTTTTACTAAGACGGTTTCTAAAAATAATGACTAGATGAATAATTTAACAATGTCATGCAAGAAAAATATCTCTATAAATTCTAATTTTGTGAAAATAACTATCTTATTAACATAAAAATCAAAATTGTTCTAGATTTTAAAGCTTTTTTCAGACTGTTAAAAAGGATGCTATATATGATACATAGCAAAAAGTTCATGCATTATATATACTGCATCTTCTAGATTTTTTTCCTTTTTTTTGTATGTATTTTGGGGGACATATGGATTGTTGTCTAAATTTTAATTCATCCTTCCATTTGCTTATGAGAGCAAAAGTAAACAATTATTTGTGGAATAGTAAAACTTGTGCATAATTGATAGAATTAACTTGATGGAAATCATATGATTTTGAAAATGGTAGATTTTTTGTCATCTGCTTATAAATTGCCAGTGAACTTATGAGAAGAAAATATGAAAATATGAAAATTAACTAGGGTTTTAAATATCTAGATTAAGGATTGTTTTTGAAGTTCACCTGTCAGTAGTCATAGGAGCTCAGTCTAACTAATGAGTACATTAAAAAGTGTTTCATTTGCAGTGATTATTATTCAGACTTGTTTTTTTTTTTTTAATTTAATAAGTAAGCACATTAAAATTCTTTGGAAACGTTGAGTAGCAGTGAAGTTCTAATGTGGCAATACAGATTTGTGAAAGGAAGAAGGGAAGCATGTGAAGTCAAACCAAGCAATAAGTGAAATTGAATGAGGTTTTGACATGCTCTGTAAATGGGCTGACAAAGAGAATGAAATGTAATGTTGACAAATATAAAGTAATGCATACAGGGTTCAAAATTCATGAAATCAAGCACAGAGTGAATTAAACCGAACTACCACAAGAAAACTTTGAAAGTGACCTTTCTCGATATGTCTAGACTTTGCAAAGAAGCACGTAAAATGACAAAGAAAAGTGAAGATACACACAGCTAGAGCAGGATCTGTTTTCTTATCACATCCATCTTAGGAAGCCATCTTTTATACAAGAGTACAAGTCTACACACTGTGGAAGCTACACAAAAGCAGCACTGAAGCATCAGAAGGAAGTGTTGCATAAAATATGCCAGTTGTATAATAAAGACTAGAGAACATGTATGGAATTAATTCTGTTTTACTCTGCTTCTTTTAACTGGGGTATTTTCTCACTTGCCTTTCTCATCTCAACATCTTTAAAATAAAAGGATTTAATAAGTAGAAAAAGATTTTCAAGCTTGTTCAAACAGTGGAATGCTAGGATTCAGAGGCAGCCTGCAAATGACCAATTAGGCTCAAAACAAAGAAAAAGAAAAACTGTCATATTTAAACACAAGAAATGAAGTCTAGAGATACTATGAGAAAAAGCACTTCAGAGTAACTAAAGAGCAAAGTTATCATCATATTAATCTCCATTTAAAAAATGAAGTTTTTTTAGCCCAGGATTTTTTAGCCCATAGACAGGATGTCTATCAATACTTAGTCCTCTACCTTACACAACCGCGTTTTTGGACCTTATGCTTGTTGGAATAGGGTAAGTGAATTTGAAATCTCCCTTCATTTTAGAGGTCTCAAAAATGAAATGCAATCAGACAATACATGAGCAGATTCCATCCAACACACCAAGCATGTAACAAGTGTAGCTATACTGCTCTTAACATTTTAATAATTTACATCTTAAATATCTGCAGTGGGAGAATTCCCTCACATCTCTGCACTATTATTTGATTGTTTAACAGCTCCTATAACTAATCTTTTTTCCCTTAATCTATGTTTTGTGAATTATTTCTTTTCCTCCTCTTCCTTGTTTTTCTTCATTAAACCTACAGAAAAACTGTCACTGTTTTTCCAGTAACTGCTATAAATTGTATACCCTATTAGTCTTCCCTATCCTATACCAAGAAAAACTATTTTATTAACATATTATCAAATTCTTTTTAAAGCTGTTTTTCTTATTCTACTTATCTGTTTTTGTTTTTTTGTTTTTTTTGTTTTTTTTTGTTTTGTTTTTTTGACCAGTTTGACTGATTTATATATCCAAGGCAGAGGCCTGTTGCATTTATTTCAGAAGTACATTAAGCAGGCTTAAATCAGTTTCAGCTAATTTTAAACTTAGATATAGTACAATAATATAGTAATATCTATGTAAACATCTTTTAATCCAGTGGCTTAATGATACCATTATAGCCATTGTTAGTAAGAAGCTACGATTCTTGTGTCATCTGTGTTACGGGGCTGGTTATCTACTTGGCCTTGACACCAGATGTCCCTTGCTATGATGTGCAAGGTATACATTGGACAACAGCAAAGGGCCCCAAAATAATGGCACAGATTGAAAACAGAGGCCCAGGAAGAACAACATACTGACTGTCAGGTTCATCAAAGAAGCAGAAATTCAAGGTCTGAAAAAGGATTTTGTTTTAAGGAAAGAAATAGCAACTAAGAAAGAAAAAAATAAAAAAGAAAAAAAAAAGAAAAAAGGAATAAAGGAAAAGGGAAAAGCAAGCCTTTCAAGAGATAAGGAGATAGCGACACCCTTCAGGATCACATGGTGGTGCATATGGGTGGAGGCCAAAGGACAAATGTCTTATTAAAGGACAGCTGAACTTTCAGGATGAGAGGAAGAAATGAGACACCCACTTTGGTTCTAGTTTCTCTCAGGCTTAGCCACCTTCACCTCGGTGACTAACACATACTGACTACCCATCATGAACTCAGTATACTCATAATATACGCACAACAAATTCAGCATACTTTTGCTAGTAGTAGTGATACTGATACGTAGTTATAATGACCAATGATTTTACAAACTATTTGTACAACCTCTGTTGTTTATCAACGTCAATTTAAAAAAAGAATATTATGGAAACTAATCTTTGTTTCCTAAAGAACAATCTACCAGAAGCCTTGCTAAGATATTTCAATAGCTATTGAATACCTTAACTGTTTTGGTGATTGTTTTAATTTTCGTGTGAATACCTTTTCCTCACAGGTATTAGAGCCTGTCATGTCTTAGTTTAGTAGATTGACTAGAATGTCTTAATAAGACAAAATTTGAGTAATAAGACATATTGATAAGATATATTAATAAGACATAATAAGATATATTAATAAGACATATTAATAATATTAATATTAATATTAATAAGACAAAATAAGACGTAAATGACGTCTCTTACTGCAACTATAAAATAGAGCAAGATTATGTACGTGAAAAATAGAAAATGATCAGAACCAAGTTATTATCAAATCACTTTGACAAGATGAACACAATTAAATAAAATCCTTGCCATCTCTCTGTGATCAAGACAATGTCCCCGAAGAGGTTTCTTGAAGATAATAAATTTGCTAATAAGACCCTACAGAAATTATGTGATCATTTACGAAACAAGGTAAAAAGACTGGAACTCATCTTTTTCATTTCCCTTGCTTCCAAAGGAAGCCACATCAAGAACTTTTCTAAGCACTAACAGTGATTAACAACATTGAATTAAAGTCTCTTTAACTTGGCTACATTTCACTAGCTATAAAGTTTAGTATAACTTCAGCCAGAAAATATCAGCAATATATCTGGCCTGTCTTAACACATGATGACTTCTTGACTCTCAGCCATCTTTATCCGTCACCTGATGACCTCTTTGTTCTTCCTCAGGAGTATTCTTCAGCCTCTTCAGCTTTGTGAACAAAAAAAAAACCTGAGGGTCAGATGTTAAGTGTCCTGTCATCTATTTTTCTATTTACTCATCAGTATTTTTATCTCAGACATTGTTTTTAATAGTGTCATTTCTTCCATGTCCTTACCACTCATGTCACCATACTAAAAATGTTGATGAATGATATTAGTTTTGCAAAAAAAAAAAATGAAAAAGTTCTAACATCTTGACAGGCTTAGCTATCAGATATAATACATTTACAACAAAAAGCAAATATTAGAGAAAAACGTATCTTACAACATTGTGTTGATATGAAGGTTTGATATGAGATGATCCTTGTAATATTTTACTTGATATAATCTTCAGAAAGAAATTAATCCATCCTGCAGATAGCTAAAGCTTTCAGAATTCAATTTAAAATTTGTAACTTGGAAGTGCAATAGGAATTGTCACTTAAATCAGCTTTGTGTCACATTCTTATCATAACTTTCACCTCATTTCACTATAAAAACATACTAGATCTGAGGTCAAGAAATGTCATGATGGTACAGAATATACTTTTGAGTAAAAGAGACAAGGTAAATCCCTCTTTACCCCATATAAACTAAACAGCATAGACTTGTAGATTTAAAAAGGAAATTAAATCAAAAGGAATCAAACACCAGTAATCAAAAGATTACTACCTGAAGGGAGAAGCATGTTGTGGATCCATACAGCTGTTTTAGTTCAGATCAGGCATGCAATTTTGAAAGACAAACCCCTATCATCTCCATGCACCATGCTTTGATTCACAGCATGGAGCAGTCTTGGAGTGCACAAACCAACTCTTTTCATATGCATCTACACAAAAAGATGTGTTAAAGGAGAGAAGTCTTAATAATAGGCATTGTAGTTGCAGGACCAAATTAAAAGAAGTCCAGAGTAACATCACCACCACCCACCTTTTGGTACGATTGTAGGGTTTTACACACCAATTATTTTACTCTTTGGGTCTTTTACTTTATTTACTGAGATAATAACAGTTATAACTACTTGATAGTTGATGGAGAAACACAGACACCTTTTTATAAATAACTAAAAATTTGCATGCACTAATTTTTTCTCTCTCAACCATGGATAAGAGATATGGAAACCTCATATCTCAGATAAGGAATGAAGAATGAGGGGAAAAAAAAAGGAAAGATGTGTGAAAAATGTGGCTTGTTAGGAAATAACCATATTAACAGCTGAAGAAGAGAACACAGTGAAAAAAGCAAAGAAACAAAGACAAGGAAACTAAAAACAGAGAGGAATAACACAAACCTTTTTTCATTATTTTTCTGTCTTGTATCAAAGTCGGCATAACTCCATGAAATATTTCCATTTTGGCTAAAATATCCATAAGGAATAAAACACACTACCAAATGCTTTTCATGTACATGTATATATTTTTTTCTGGTTATAGTTTCAGTGATGTTGCCATGCTTTATAAAACATATATCCTGTTTATTCAGAAATACATAAATAATGGAATCTTTTTCATCTCCTATTTCTTCAGTAGAACTAACCCCAGTATGTGACACTAACTCCAGATTTCCTCCACAGCCAAAGTGGAGAGATAAACATTTGTTTTCAAAGCAGTTCTTTGCAGACTTACATATGGATGAAATTAATCATTCCATAAAATATCTATGTCTCTCAAATATAGAGTAAGTATAAAGTAAATGGCTAAAACACAAATGTCTCCCAAATCATAGAATCATAGAATCATAGAATGCCTAAGGTTAGAAGGGACCTGTAGAGGTCATCTAGTTCAACCTCCCTGCACGCAGGGACACCTAGAGCACGTGGCACAGGACTGCATCCAAGCGGGTCTTGAAGATCTCCAGAGAAAGAGACTCCACAACCTCTCTGGGTAGCCTGTTCTAGTGCTCTGTCACCCTCACTGTCAAGAATTTCTTCCTTAAGTTCCCGTGGAACTTTTGATGCTTCAGTTTGTGGCCA
>JAUBNY010000135.1:772636-785574 GCA_032275445.1 Crypturellus soui | reverse complement strand
CCCTGCTAGCCTGGTCTCTGCATAGAAAAGCTTGTGCATCTATCATATCCCTTACAGCAGGATATGCATCAGCAGTTCAGAAGTCATCTTTGTGCAGAACTTATGCTGAACACGTCAGTAGCTTTATAGGAGATTACCAAGTCAGCAAGACAAAGAGGCTCCCTGCTCTTCTCTATGCTCCGTTCATCAGAAGGCACACATTGAAATAGCAGGTCAGGCTACGCATTTGCAAGAGATGGTTTCAGCAAGACTCCTTTTTCTCAGGGGACCACGGTTACACATATTTTGGCAATATTTCCATCTGTACAATTTGATCAGGTTGATTGTGTATTTATCTTGCAGAGGCCACACAATCTACGCCACTGTGGCCATCAGTACTGTGGTTGTTTCGCAAGTCCCTCAGTATGGTTTCTCTGCTGTTCTCAATTTCTACAGATTGCAACATACTTGCTCACAGGAGGAAGCAGTTGTGACCAGCCCGTATGTTCTCTAATCTCACTCACTACAAAGTGGTGGATTAGCTTTGAAGAGGTCTTGTTGGTTCCTAAAGTCTTTTAACAATGTAGACTGGCAAGATTCAAGACTTCTCTGAAATAATTCTGACCAGATTTACACTGGTAAAGCAAAAACTTTCAGGCATTTCACAAGCAAAGGTTAAATACAGAAAGAACTCTCATTACAGAGAATTATGGGGTGCAGAAGTCAACCTCATAAAACATTCATTTATCTGACCTACGAATGCACTATAAAAGTAAAATAGTATCAAAAGTATTTTTTTTTGTCATGTAAAGTTTTAAACACTGTGACATGGTAGAGAATCATTGTTTTTGTTTTTTTTTCTTTTTTTGTTGTTTTGGTTTGTTTTTTGAGGATAATATATCATAAAATAAAATGTATTGTTTTCTATCCTATGCATACTGCCAGTAGATCAAGATGGATTTTATCTTCTATAAGAATAAAGACACATTGAAATATTTTGGTTCTGGTCACTTAGACATTAATTGCATCCCATGTGTGGCTACAGGTCTCAAGAGAGTTGTTCTTCAAATGACTCATACCCCTGTTCTCCTCTATGGGCCAGATTTTGTAGCTGGACAATTCATATAAATTCTCTTTGATAGTCATGATTTTTACTACTCCTGTCCAGCTAAATGGTGTATTTCTCTCCTACTTCCGTCCTTGGGGAATGCTGCATGAGTACAAATGGATCCTGAAAAATAAAATACTGCTCCTACACTATATATGTTCCAGCTGAGCCTGTTGAAAAATGTCTTGACAACAACTCAAATATTTGTCTTTAATTTTTCTATTCTTTAATTTTTTTCTAACCCAGAAATGCTTGAAAAAAAAATTTTCCCTCCCCTGAAAAACAATTTTAGTTTCCAAACCTGCTTTTCATTAACACAGTAAAAAACAGCTATGTAAAATAAGTCTACCTCCCAGAAATCAAAATGTATGAAAATGTATTAAAAAAAAAAAAAGAGGAATAGACTCATATGTGTAGGATTTGCAAAGGTTTTGTTGAGTTTTTTTTTTTTCCAAAGCATCTTTACTTAATGTATTTTTTTTATTTCAAGCAGCTAGCAAGGTTTCTTTAAACCTTGTTTAAAGATAAATTTGTTTAAAAGGCTTTGCTTGGTTTGGACAGCAGTTTATTGAATTTACCAGTTAAGTCTCCATCCTTTAAGTTTTTTGATGTTATTTAAGAATGCATAATTCACTCACATTGCCAATTTTATCCAGGTTAGAGAGAACTAGACAAGTTATACCCCTTTTCATGAAGTAAATGCAGGTATTTATACCATGAAAGCACATTTCCATATATGGAATTTTCTTACAATTTGTAAGAAAGAAGTAATGTAGAAATGTTCTTTAAAATGTGGCACATTTACTTTGATGTTATTCACAAATATTATTATTACTTTTTGCAAATACACAACAAGTCACCAAGATATACATTAAAACCTTCTCATCTCCTCAGAAGTTTATCATGAGTAGTTACTTATCAAAATCACACTTGTACAATGTTTCTCACTTTATTCAAAAGTTTCACTTACATGATAAGGTAGAGCTGCTGCATGTGAAGTATTCAGTCATCCCTTGCCCATAGCAACCAACAAAATAGGCATTTCAGGAAAGGGAGATGGGTAGGCAGATTTCTTTTTCTTTGCTAAACCTTTTACATCTCCACAATATAACTTGCTTAGCAAGGACTATTTGCTTTACATGGCATGTTTTTAAGTTTTATTTTGCTCTAATTGTATATTTACCTGCATAAGAAACTATATTTTCAGCAAGGGATTTTCACAGGAAAGGAGTTGATCTGAATGTAGGAAACATACTGCTTGTTGCACCTGGGAGTATATTTATATTTTTGTTGGGAAGAATTTATGTACAGTAGGCCAATCTACAAAGCTGAATAAAGCCCCAAAATGCCCAGAGATGAATTTTTCTCATGAGGAAGTAAGAAGATGGACAGCAAGTATTCAACACAATGAAGAAATCTCATATTTAAAAAAAAAAAAGGTAAGTGTTCTTTCAAAGCAATTTTCTGTCAAGTGGATGTGGTGTCTACTTTCTTATTGAAGAATATAAGACATATTGATCAGGAGGAAGGCTCTGGAGTTACAGCCTGTAAAACTATGCTAGCTGATTTACTGACAAGACTTTTCAAACAGTCTGACTGAAGAGTCCATTGAAAATGTTTCAGGGATCACACAAGGATTCCTGGCCCTTGAAGAAAAAAAAGCAAATGTAGAGGGATTTCTGCTTGAAGCAACTAGTTATCATCCTTCTTTTTCTGAATGTATAAAACAAATAAAACAAAACAAAACAACACAACCTTGTAAAAGTGAATACAAGTTTTCTAGCAAGAATACAAGAACCCAAATATTTCTCTCATGTTGCCTGTATCTGACACCCTCTGACTGACAGGTAATAAATATATCTTTAATGATAGTGTCATTCAACTAATTTCAAGAAAAAGGTGTGCCTAGGCAGTCATGCTTTTCCAGCCTTAAGAGGGAATGCTAATATCATAACAGGAGGATAGAAGGGCATTTTATGAAAGTCATAATCTTGTCACAGTCTTGTCTGCTTTAATGGAGTCAGATTTAATTGGAATCAGATTATAGGAATAGCTCACAAGACAAGTTCTCAAGTCTCTCCCTTTCACACTTCTTAGCTTTTTTGCCTCTCCTCACCTTCTATAGAGATTTTCAGTTTAAAATCCCTACTTACTAGCTTGGCTCACTAAACTTATTTACACAGTAATAACACATGTATATTTATTATTTGGGATGACAGCTTTACTCTCTCAGGATCAAATGTAAGTAAAGAAAGAGAAATAATTAGTTCTTTCTTTTTTTCAATAACAGAATCACAGTACTGTTTCTTAAGTAATATTCAGCATCTGCTCTCCTGGCAGTTTTGTAGAGCCAATGACACTCATTCTATCACTAATGCTTGAAAATATTTGCTTGCAGTCCAGCAGTGCTGAAATACAGATAATAAGCAAAATAATCTACTCATTATTTAAATTAAACAACCACAGATGAGATGATGTCAATTCATGGTAATTCATTGCTTGTCTGGGAAGTGTATGTTGTTGCACCAAGTCCAAGCACATGATTATTGCATTATTCAACTCATGGAAGAATTGTTTCCTATTAAAAACTTTTCTTTTATATACTTTTTTTTGAGAAATTATATCTAATAGTTAGAAACTAGAACAGCACAGGTACCTAGGTGCCTTTGTTAATAAATGGAATTAACAGAATCCCTAGCTGCCTTCTTAAGAGATTTATAGGTGATTTATACAAATAAACAGGTTTAAGCAACTAAATCAACTTAATTTCTTCCTCTATTTTGCTGTCTTACTCCTGGCCCCTAATTCATATCTTACATGGTAAGAATTCAGGTATAGTAACATAATTTTGCTGTATGCAAGCAAAGTAAGCCAGAGCACAGTAAAGTTTAATTTTAAAATTAACCATCAGAGGAGAGAGAGAAAATGGCAGGTTATTTTTAGTAAAGTCCATCTCATTTCCCTTATCTTCAAGATGATGAGTGAGTATGGGAAGTCAGTACCCCAAAAGAGTAAAAAAGATGCTGAATTCTAACAATAAATGTACCCTTTGTCTAGATGCTATTATCCCAATATATACAAACCACTGAGAAACTGGAGCCTGCACACTCTTTTGTGATGTACATCCACATAATATATGTATGCAAAGTAATGAGAGTTACATGATGCAGAACCCTCAAATTATGATTGTGTGAGTAGCAGCTACTTTATACCAGTTCCATTTGCAGACTGAGCCTGTGAATTTCTTTCCTATTTAATAAGAAAATTGCCTATTTGCTGATAAGCTTTTGAGCAACCTCAAATTTTGTAGTTTAAATACACGATTTAGAATGTCTGCTTGTATCACAGTTATTGAAAACAATATTTAGTGAATGAGATATTAATTACTTCATTTTATATGCATTCAAATACTTGAGAAGATGATATTACACTGTTTATAAACAACATAGACTCTGCCAGAATAAACAGTTTCAAGGGCCAGCTGTAGAGCTCTTTTTTATTCTAAACGTTTGTTGTATTATTACTAGCTGAGCTCATTTTCTCCAGCCGATATTATAATGAATTGTTATTTAAAACATCTATTTCAATGTTACCTAATGGGCACTAAATCTCGTACCCTCTATACTGATTACGACATTGTCTGCAAAATGGAATATGTGTTCTTGTTCTTGAATAAAAAAACTTAATTTCCTCACTGTTCCATACCTTCCTTGAATCTTATCTCAGCTCTGTAATACACCTGTGCCTACGCTTGGATCTTCTATGTCCCAGTTAGCGAATCTAAAGGCAGTGGCAGAAATTCAACGCTCCCCCCCGCCCTACACACATACAGTTGAATAGCATCAGCAAGGTACTGCTGACAAACCTCTATCACCTAGTTAGATCTCCTTGCAATGCCCTGCTGGGGTCATTCAGATGAAAGCTTTTAATAAGCTGGGTTGTGTTCTGTCCTTGTGTCCCAGAGCTTGTGGAAGATGCACACAGCGCAGTTCTGTCTTTTTCCCTACCACCACAATGATGAAACTGCTGCCCCTGGGTTATATGGAATGAGCTGTGTCTTGAAGGACTGAAAAAACAGAAAGGATAGGAACAACCACAGCAAACAGTTTTGTGCATCCTGGTGTGACATTGCTGCAAACTCCAGTAGTGTGTTTCTGACACTGCTGAAAACTGAACAGTGTTCTTAATATAGATGTTCCTCAGAGAAATCTTTTAACTGGAACATAATCATATCAGTAATGTCTCCTCTGTCTCCCCAGTTAAACCAGAGGGAAAAGGCTTAGTGAAGAGGCAACATTTTCAAATGTTCTAATTTTTCCAAGGTCATTTTAGGAGATTGAAAGAATTAAGCAGTACACAGTAACATGCTGCATTACACTTTTAACACCACATCAGTGTTCTTCAGTGACTTGTGTTTTTTATCACCCGATCTTTTTGAAACTGTAGTTTCCATTATTTTGCTTTCCATATTTCATTTGAGATTTTGTTTCACTATATTGAAATTCTATCAGAGGCAAAGAATAGGAAAGGTGAATTAAAAACAGTTCCTGATAATCATGAAGACATGGTCTTCATTCCCTCGCCATGACTGCTAATATATTAATGCAAAATAGGCCAGAGAGTTGTTGGGAAAAATGAGGTTAGCAGCACTTTCTTTTTTTTTTTCTCCCCATACTTGTAATACAGTGGCTTTTCACAGCTGAGAGTGATGAATTACTATCAACGCAAGACAGCTTTTTTGATGTGTCCTCTTGTACATGAAAAACTGGGCTGAGACCACCTGAACTTATTTCTCTTGAGATTTTGAACAAGTATAAAAAATGGTTTTATTTTGGATTTGGTAGGCCTCAGAAATGAAAATGCCAGTATGTCGAGGACAACACATCAATCTAATTTGCTACCTGGGTTCCCAATCCTATTCTTTCCCCACTGAAATTGCTGCACAATATGTGATACCACATCAGCCATAGTGCGCTATTAAGCTGTAGCTCTTTTTTTAGGAAGTGAGTGTTTTATCTTTTTGAAATAAGCTTCGATTGCAAAGGCTGTAGGTGCAAAGAACTATTGAAATATTCATTTATTAATTTTCATGTCATTTGCGGAACCTATTTAATTAAAGGAGAGCAGCTTAATGGGAGAAAGAGTTATAGTTAAATCACCTGATGCCATACAAGAACATTTTGATTCTTTGTGTTAAAGAACATGTGGTTTATTACAGGAGCATTACTCCACTTTGTTATTTTCCTGTATAAGGCAATAATCTGAATAAATGAAAAAAAAATATTTCTTTATGATTGTTTACATATAAAGAGTTTAGGAAGCCGAGTTTATGTGGAAATACTATTTCTTTATTTTTTTTTTTTTTTTACTTTTATCCAACTGAATAGCAAGAATGATTTTTCATGTCTTCTGATTATTAAACAGACATACTGGAAATGGCATTTTCCAGAGCACAAAGAGTTTCTTTAAAATAAAAATTTGTAGTCCGCTGAAAGGTCCGTACTGTACAAGGTTTCTTTGGGTAGAAATTTCTTTCTTTTTGGTCTTTCCAAGAAGGCCAATGGGATCCTGGCCTACATCAGGAGGAGCGTTGCCAGCAGGTTCGAGGAGGGGATCCTCCCTCTACTCAGTTCCGGTGAGGCCGCACCTGGCGTACTGGGTGCAGTTCTGGGCTCCCCAGTACAAGAAGAACATTAAGCTTCTAGAGAGGGCCCAGTGTAGAGCCATGAAGATGATTACGGGACTGGAGCATTTGTTGCATGAGGAAAGACTAAGTGAGCTGGGCCTGTTTAGCCCGGAGAAGAGAAGGCTGAGAGGAGATTTGATCAACATGTTCAAGTACCTGAGAGGGGAATGTAGGGAGGATGCAGCCAGGCTCTCCTCTGTGGTGGCCGGTGACAGTATGAGGAGTAATGGGTGTAAATTGAAACATAGGAAGTTCCATCTCCATATGAGAACTTCTTTGCTGTGAGGGTGACAAAGCTCTGGAACAGGCTGCCCAGAGGGGCTGTGGAGTCTCCTCTGCAGATTTTCCAAACCCTCCTGGATACCACCCTGTGCCACGTGCTCTGGGTGTCTCTGCTGGAGCAGGGGGGTTGGACTGATCTCCAGAGATCCCTTCCAACCTCAGCCATTCTGTGATTCTGTGGAATTTCAGATGTATAGATAGATAGATGGATGGATGGATGGATAGATCAGACAGACAGACAGACAAATTCTTATGCATTTTTTTTAATTCTTTAAGAATTGATAAAAGTCTAGACTTCCTTTTTTAAACATGTTTTTAAAAGCCAACTTTATTTGAGTACGTGATAGTATCTATCATTAGTTAAGTTAATGGAGTATCAATATATGATCATTTCTAGCACAATTCTATGTAGGTGTGTATTTCCTTTTCCTTCTCTTTCTTATACCCCAGAGAGAGTACACTGCTGTACTTTCAGTCTTCAACGATTAAGAAAAAATAAAAGTATTTCAAAGGCACAGTATTTATGTTTCTTTGTGTATGCACACGTGCAAGGTAAGATATATATTCCTATTAAGAATGTTAATATAAATTTTGACTTGAACTGCTATTAATTAATTCAGCTCCACTGAAATATATGTTAAACTAAGTTATTCCAAATCAAGTATTGTACTGCAATATTTATAAAATGTTACACAGAAGGACTACAGATTATAATAATTTCTTTATGTCATAACTAGTTGTCAGAGAGTCCTTGAGTCCTCAGTTATTCAAAAATATTAGAATTATCTTCAATGATACATTAGTACAAGTAAGAGCCAGTACTTGGTACAGCACAGATGAAGAACACAACAGACCACCCCAACCCTATGAAGACACTAAGGAAACTGCGACCTTTCCTGAGGTGACTATCAGGATTTATTATCCTAAGAATTAAGTATTGACTTTAAATAGTTGCATCCTTGGAAAACAGTTCTCTTATTTAAGAAAAGGGGGTACGCATCTATCCCACATATTAAATCCAGGCCTTTGTGCAAGTATGTAACACATTAAGTAACTGCAGAAAGTATGATACACACAAGCACTATAGCCTGAATGCTTTCTCTCCATTTCTGCGGCAGGATTTCTCACAATCAGGTGAAGACATGTGCTGTACCATGTAATACAATGCTTCTCTGAGTATAAGATAAATGGAAACTATATGAGCTATACAAGGTGCACATCTAGCTCATGCCATTTTTAGATTGTTGGAATAAACATACTGGTAAATACAAACTGCTGCAAAACAAAAAAGATATTAAACACAGGCTGTTCATCACAGCATTATTTCCAGTTAATGAAAAGACAAAATTGTATTTTTGTCTTTAAAGTGACAATTACAGTAATTGGACACTTAAAGAAGTTAAATCAAAGAAAATGGATTTTATTACCTATGGAGGTTTTCAATGACTGTTTGAATGAATGGGCTATAGCATCAGCTTTCCTAAATGACTATAGCTATTACAAGCTATGTTATACTTACAGATAGTATTCAGCTGCCTAAATAGCAAAAAATTACTGTGGTAAAGGAGATTATTATTTAGCTAGTTTATTAGTCAATTAAGATTATATAGTCAGTATAAGACTATAAAGAAGTCAATCACCTAAAATTCTGTGCTAAATTGAGGCTTAGGTGTAAATAAAAAGCACCTACATCAACAACTGAAAAGCTGAAAATCCTTGCTCAGCTGTTCCCTAATGCAAGAGAAGATATTGCTTCACAAGTACTTGTTTATGCACTTCATACCCTTCAAGATATCTATGCCTTCCAACCTCACAGTTCTGTGCGATTCTGTGATTAACTACAGTTCTACTTTCTATGATGGTCTTGGGAAGCTGTAATCTGTGTAATCAGCTGCCCTTGGGATCCAAAACCTAAGTGTTCCTCTGCTTGTTAGATAGACATTGTCATCACATACTCATGAAATTTCACACTATGCTACTATGGCAGTACCAGTTGCTGTCATAGCAGGATCTTTACAGAAGAGTCAAAAAATTAGTGTGTGTCACAGTCAATTTACTTCATGTCTTTAAACAATTTGATTCTGTATCTTTCACCACCCTGGAGAGACCTCTAACCACCAAGCGCATGTGGTCTTATTTTTTTATTATTATTAAAATCTTATTTTATGAGGCAATGAGTTACTCTTGCATTCTACTGAGATGCCACATCAGTCACAGCTGAGCTTAGAGCTTACACTCAGAAACTTTCTGACTAGGACAGAATTTCAGCCTCTTTTCATAAACAAAAATCTATGATTGAAAATAGATTACTAATCAAACAAAGTAAGCAGTTTTTTGCTGTGAAAAAAAGACACAAACAGCATATTAAAAAAACAGTGTTGTATGCAACCCTGACTGCTTGTTCTCAGAGTAAAACTTTCTTTGAATGAAATAGGACCTGGAGAGGGTGAAGCAATATGTTTCCTTAGATGAGATTTAAAATTTCCTTTGAGAACACAGATAATCCAGTTATCTGATTTACAAGTACATTATTCATTTGATCAACTACTATATGCTTAAGGATATACATAATAAATTTATAGACAGACACATATCTTCATAGCGCATTGAATTCACATCTTTCCTTTCATATGCAATTTATCATCTGACATGTGCCAGAATTATTGTCTTTCTTCTTTTTGAAATGTACTGAACAGTGAAGAGTTTTGTACAAATCTGACAGTCATGGTTTTGTGTCTCCTGTCATATGCCATAGAGCAAAATATAGCACAGACAAAGCTCAGTAAATAATTATAATAATTACTGTATTCACAACAGATTTCATCTAGGTCTCATTCAGCCTGCAGCATGGAAACTTCTTTCCGTTGCATAGTTTATGCTCTACATCAGTTGTTCTCAACATCCGAGGGTCACATGAAAAGCTTCCTAGAGACGTTACATTTTCTAAGAAAACAAAGCTATAGTGTTTCTTGCCCTTCTGTTTGCAAATAACCTTCCTAGTATAGTATTCAAATTCAATAGCCCTTATTCAGATAAGCAGTCCTGTTGATGTCAAGGGAACTAACAGCATGAACTAACTCATGCAGATGCTTATTAAAATTCCATTTAATCCATAAATTTTGATAAATATAATCTTTTGTAATTGTTCAAGGAAAGAAATCATTATAAATTTGATTTAAAAAAATCACAGGAAATCTCAAAAAAAAAAAAAAGAATGGTTTGCAACTCCACGGAGCTCTCTCTCTCTACCATCTGGAATGTATCAAATTCAGATTTCTCCAGTCAAAGAGGAGGGAGGCAGCCCTACAGATGAGGGAGAGAGTGAGGCTAAAACTGAGGCATCATTTTCCTGTAACAATAAACTGTTTTAATTACTAGTATTGTCATACTAGATCTTAACTGAATCAGATATCCCCTTTTCCACCCCATATACTGCAAGCTTGAACAGCAGTACACCCGTAGCAGCTCTGTATTCCAGGGGAATACATGTCCTCCATCACAGTAAACACAACCTGGATTTGCTGGGGCCACGTAGATACTACCCCTTCTCCATTGTCAGTTGAAGAGGCCAGCAGACCCCTGCAATGCCATCGCCATCTCCAGTCACATCATTTATGCACCCAGAGGAGGTAGATGAGTTCAGTGAGGTTGTATATACTGAAAACTTCCTGTGTGCTACTGGCAGAGACAAAATGGCTGAGTTGTCCATCAGAACAAAAGGTAGAATTTCAAAAAAAAAAAAAAGTGAAGTTGCCATTTTTACCACCAAATTTAGCAGTTTGAGAATTTGGCTGTAACTCCCACTTGCTATATATATATTTGTACAAATGCAGCAGCCTCAGACAACGGGTCAGATCCAATTGCCTCAGAAATCAATGAATGTCTTTCTGTTGACTTCAGCTGAATTGGAGTCAGTCCAATATCCTTTCACTCTGTCACTTCACTCTCTCCTTTCCCTCCTCCCTCTCCCCCACTTTTCTCCTTCCCCAGCTTCTCTTTGCTCAGTTCCTCCTTCTGCTGGCAAAAATGCATCCTGCTTACATAAGAGAACCAATTTATGTTCTTGGCATTTAACTATACTGATCATTAACACCTTGCATTGGAATGGCTTTATTTTGGTCTGTTATTTTTGCCTAAGATTCTTAATTGGAGGAAAAAAAAAATGAGCGAGTGTTTCAAAGTATGATACAGGCATAGAATCAAATTTGAAAGAACCATACAAATATTTCATGCTGTAAAGTTAACACACAGCCTCAGAAATCTGAAGCTGGTTTCTGTGGTTTGGATAGTGCGCTGCAGGTAATTATGTGGACAAACTCTGAGACTGAGATTACTTTAACATACTGAACGATTGAATTTGTATCACATAAAACAATTTGGAAGTCATCCAAGCACTGAGCAACAAAGGACTTTTCTGGAAAATTTAACTCTGAAATCTTATGTCTTATCATTAACTAAGGAAGTTCAGATCCAGAAGAAGAAAAATATGAAATTAGGCAGGTTGCAGCTCTCTCAGTAAAAATAAATCAAGTCTAAAGAAAATAACTAGGATGATAAAACTCTCAGAATGTATGTCTTGGAGGGAGAGAATTTCAGAACAGACTTTGCAGAGCATTTTGTGTAGGTTACACGTCAATTTTAAATATGAAAGTTTTAAGCTTTAAATATGAAAACGAATTAAGTCCTTTAAGATAAACAGCATTAGAGAATGAGAAGACGACATATAGTTTAGTGATTACAGGCACTACTTTTTAAAAACTTTTAAAACTGAAATAAATTATAAGCGAAATTATAAGTTATTTACATAGCAATAAATGATATTGCATTAACAAAATGATTGCACAAGCAAAAACTTTCTTCCAGATGAGTTCAGATGTTATCTATATTTGATTTTACATCCTTAAGAAAATTAAGAAAATTTTATTTTCTATAAAAATATTTTTAGTAAAGTGTGATTTTCAACTCTGAAAGACTTTGTAATTACACAATAGATGATAGTTATAACAACTGATGTCCAAAGGAATATAGCTTTGTCTTCTAAAAAACTTTCATTCTCACACCTTTTCACTTTATAAATAAATAAAAGCCTTTTTGTATTTTTATCTCATTAAATATGGGTTATTAAATTAACAGGCAAACTGCACTTTCAGTCCACCTAAAGCCACTCAACAAAATTGTTTGAATGTCTTACTTTGATTTGATTTTGGATTAAATTCCATCTTAAGTACATGTAAACTTTGGCTCATTTAAATTGGTATTAGGCTCTACTTATGCATTAAGGCATAAACTCTCACCAAGATCTTTATATAATTTATGATTTACAAGTTAATATAAGGACAGCATAGGTTATGATAAATCCATTTTCTGTACATAAAAAACAGTGTTTTAAGATCCATCTCATTGACTTATTTCAACACCTGCTTCAGATTCTTTTACTGTCTAACTCATTGGGAAAAGTAAATCAATGCTAAGATTGGATTGTGGGTAATTTCCTTAAGTTTAAAAATTCTATTTTGCTCTATGGAGAAATAATCAAGGTCAAACTCTATCCTAGGTTATATATACTAATTTTCATTCACATTTTACATTCTAGATGTTTTAGATAAGGCTTGCAAGTTCAAATCACCAGATTATTCAAGTACTTGGAATGTCTGAAAGTAAAAACAAGAAGAAAGAAAAGAACAAAACATTCTTAACCTTATTAGAACAAAGAAAACCCTGAGAAGAGTAGCAGATCACTGAACAACACAATAAAAGAAGAAATGAAGGTGAATTAGAGTCAATGATAAAAGATGAGTTTCAGGAAAATACCTATCAATATCAGTGGAAAAATACATTAAATATATGCAGAAAGTAGGAGGCAGAGTATAGCACAATATAAAT
>JAUBNY010000135.1:751008-772536 GCA_032275445.1 Crypturellus soui | reverse complement strand
AATACCTATCAATATCAGTGGAAAAATACATTAAATATATGCAGAAAGTAGGAGGCAGAGTATAGCACAATATAAATATAGCAAAGAACAATTATTTTAAAAGACAAACAGTGAGGATAAACACACAACTTGTTACTCCCATTTTCTTTGTTCTGTTCTAAGTCTTCCAACATCTCTTCAGTGTTCATTTCATAATCTAGTAATACAATTTTTTTATAGTCTATGAACCATGGCCATAATCCATATTTCCCCTGCTAAGAAAATAGGAACACTTCCAAAAAATTATATAACCTCACTTACATATATCCCTGGTTATCATCGCTCACTTTGGGTTTCCATGACATTTTGTAAGCATGTGTTTAGCAAGATTAATACTGATCTGAATTATCCCATCTATTTTGTAATTCATAAAACACTTTAAGTAGTAGGAGACTTTAAGTGCCAGTGATGATCACTTTGCATTAATATGGATTCTGTCTACAGTCCAGTTAGAACAAGCATCAAGAGCACCTCTGTAATAACTACACTATTGTTTCCTACTCTGTTAACATTTCAGTTTGAATTCATGTCAGTAATTTTGATTAAATCAAAAATAATATGTATAAAAGTAAAGTATATACTCAGCACAACTGGCAACATGTTCAGGGCCAGCCTGGATGTGGCTGCATCTATTACTAAACAGACAGAAAGCAAAATAAGGGTTTGCACCTCCATATTAATTAATGTTACATTGCTTAATTGTTGTAATTGTCTCTCATTTTTGAATACTCCATCTAGGTTTCTCAAGGAGACTGTCCAGGGGCCACTCAAGGGACCATCACCCTAGCGACTGCTCTCAAAAGCACTATGGATGAGACCATGAGGAGTGAGTTTACCACTGTCCCACACTCTTACTGTCCTCTGAAGGCTTTACTTTCCCATATGCTCTCCTGCAACAAGCCTGAGTCACACTGTAAAAATACCACTCCTCATATTAATCTGAAATTGTGATCTGGAAAAAAAAAAGGCAAAAAACAAAACAACAACAACAACAACAACATAATTATGTCTTTGGATCATAGGAACAACCTCTAGGCCCAGAGGAGATCAAGAGGCACATCCTAAAGCAGTATATCTATGACCACGCAACAGAGGCAGCTAATGCTTAACAGTATGGCTGTAAGTCATTTTGAATCCTTTGGCTTCAGAGACAAAGGTGACTGTGTGAATCACTTTTTTTTTTGGCTTCAAAATCACATGTGACAGCTACATCCAAACTGTTTGTGTTGTCAGTGACAGAGGGCACCTCACAAAGTTCAGTCTGAATGGTGCAATCTTCCATGGTATATAGGGGTCTTAGCTTACTGTGGTCTGCCTACATCTTCATTCTGCATTGCAACACCAAAGACTCATGCCAGTAACATACCTGCAACATGGAAGAGTGGAAACAAGGGCCCAGGCAAAACAGATGACAAACATACTTGAAAATACAGATATACTTGATAATGTAAATCCACACTAACTCTGTTGGCACCTTTTGACCGCAGAGGTTCACACTACAAAACAGCGTTAAAAATATTGGCTTTTGTTAAGGTCTATATTCAATATTATAACCAAAATACCCATGGAAAGCTAGATTTCCTTTCTCCAGAAACCACGCAGCAGACCCAGTTGCTACAGCAACAGTTCACAGTCTTGCATTACCTTGCAATGCATCACCTCGGCCTGGGAGAAATACTGCTCCTGAAAGCAGGAGACGCAATTCTCAGCAAAGCTCTGTGGAAACAGGAGCAACATGTCCTGAAAAGTTTTCAGAACTGCATTGACAAAGCAACCCTGAAATACTCAACTTCACAACTACTCTGTGTCACGAGGCAGAATTCAACAGTAAATCCAGCTCACAAAAAGTCACCTTTATTTGTGTGGCCTTTCTACAAATGAAGACAAATGCTGTCAGATGTCTCATTTAGGGTCCTTATTAATTCATATGACCACATTTTATTGTGAAGCAGTAATTATTGTTTTTATGTGTAATATGTATGCTTATATTTCTCTGGGAACTGAAAGTAGAATTTAACATTATGGAATACTCAGATTATCATATTAGTTGAAATATGAAGTGCAGAGCTGCATCCATAAAATATTGTTGCTTGCAAACTTTTTCTTAGTCACAATGGAAAGCCTGATTGATTACAGTTTATAATAGCAATAATCTCTTCAATATCATTCATTAGCACAGTTAACAACTAATTTGTTGGAGCTTTAACTGTCCTTGGCTTTCCCTCAAGCTGTTTGCAAGCTGGTCATTAACTGCTGGTTAAAATTGATTTCTCGGGGCCCTTCTTATTTAAAAGAAATTTTATTTCAATTCAGCACCCACAGAGACTAGCCTTGATTCAGTAAGCAAAAATCATTCTCTGCCTTAGCGACAGACCTCTTCTTCCTTTTTCTCCTCGGTATACCCTTTTGGGGATATATGGGGAGGTAAGTTTTGTGGCCAAGGACTAATGCAAAAGCCAAACAGCTGCTAACCTTATTCCAAATCTTCAGGCCATAGGAGAGCCTGAAAAGGAAGAGCACTCTATTGACATCTAGTGGGGAAAAAAAAAAATAAGAAGAGCGAGCGAGAGAGAAACAAAAAGGTCCAATGGGCAGCCTGCAGCTTATTTGTTTTGCAATTCCTTTTTGTTTGGAAAATATTTCTGCTATACCCACAGAAATAATGGCCACCTAAATACACTGAAACAGAGCAGACAACCAGCCTAAGGCTAAAGCATGCTGAGGTAGGGTAATAAAGTTACAGCTTAAAAAAAAAAAAAAAAAAAAAAAGACAGGAGACTTTGTATGAAAATATTTTTTAATAGATAACAAGTTTTAGAAGCATCTGTACATTCAGAAAAAAAGTCTGTGCAAGAATCTCTTGTGTGTTTGAAGGTTGTTAGTTTTAGCACTTCCTGAATTCTTGGTAAGAATTTAAATATCAGGAATGGTTAATGAAGCTGGTAGAACTACAAGGAGTGCAGAATAAGGTGTATAGCTGGCAGAATGAGAAGCAGGAGGGGCTGTCATGAAGAGCAAAGTAGGTCACATCATTGTAAGGGCAGCAGCAGCTCGAATTAGGCTTTACAGCCCAGCAAGACTGGACAATCCCAACTGTGAAGTATGTGTTACTGCAGAGACAGAAAAAAAAAAAAACAGCTGAAAAACAGCTGACTTCTTACTTAAGAATGACTTCATTATAAAAGAGGATTATGAAATATTTAGGAATTAAGAGTTGTATGTTATCCTGTTTATGCACCTTCCTATGATTTCCTTTTCTCTCTTCAGTAAAATACTGTGTTTTAAGCCAAACAATTTACATTTGTGACTGAAGAAAATTAAGCTACTGCACACCAGAAAATCTACTTTAATTTTCCGGGGTTTGTGCAGGAGCACCTAAAACATTAAACTTGAGATTAACCCTTTTGCTTCCAAACACACATGACTGAAGGACTTCATCAGTTTCAAAACCCTGTGACCATGCTACCTAACAGAAGTTGTACCATGTCACTGCTTTATTTGCAGCTTTCTATTAAAACATCTTTCTCCCCTATGTCTCTATGTTTTTTCGTTCAATTTCGTTCAAAGCTTTCATACACTACTAAAATATTACTTCCCTAGTCTACTGAAAATAAAATTACCACCCTACGTCATGCATTAATTTTTCAAATAAACATGTACATTCATGCTTTATGTATATCTCACTATATATGAGATTTCCTACAAACACACATGCACACACACAAGGCCATTCTTTACATCTTTCACTGACACCTACCATGATGCCTAGGTGAAACAGCAGAATAGTAAGGCAATGAGGGCTCTCACTACAGCTTTAAACATTAACTAGAATTGTCTAATATTTGAGGAATCTTTATACTCAGATCACACATTTTTTTCATAACAGGAGCACTTTGTTGTGCATTTGTGTAGCATGTGATAGAAGGAGACTCTGAGCCATGATTTTAGTCTTCTGGTGAACCTGCAAAATGGAGTCACAGAAATAACAATCAAATCTTCTCTACACAAGATGCGTCTCAGACAAGAGAAGCATTAGAGTATATACCGTCACTTTAAAAAAAAATTCTTGAATTCACTCATTTCAAGAAAGTAGAACAGAAATGGTCTCTTCATATAATCTTGTTGCATTTTTCTTTAATTCCATAAAATTTCATTAAAAATATTAAAAAGAGGCATTTTTTCTACTATCACTAGAATTCAGGCTTTACAATAAACATAGTACAATGAAAATGAAATTGGCACCAAGCAGATTAGTAACTAAACTAGTAAGAAAAGACAACTTGAGTATATACCTTTTTTTGTATACCAGCTGCAAAAATTTCATTTAAATTTCTTCCCACTTCATGCTAAAAAAGAAATACATATAAAGAAAATTTGCTACTAAAGTAGAAAATATACTTTACAGATTGTTTATATACATGTTTGTGTGTACCTGCATGAGAAGGAGAGGTTTTAAATTCAGTACTTTCAGAACTTTAAATTTGCATTTTCTGAGAAGGTGACTGACATACACATACACGCACAGTGGGGCTGGCAGAAGTGACTGACACTACCACCATGCATGGAAGACTCTTGTCTAAGGAGAACACGCTGATATCAGCTCTTGTATATTTGAGCTCCAATAAAAGCCATTTCAAGACTTCCAGTACTCAGCTACCTCTGTCAAAGTCCTGTCACTTTTTCTGCAATGTAAAATTTCTCTCCCCTGCTCTTCCAGACAATATTCTGGTCTATATATTAGCTGTCTTTTGCTTTGACGGTTTTAGCCTCTTCCTGTCCAGGCCTCCACGTTTCTTTGTCCACTTTTTTTTCAAAGTATCACAGTTAAATGAATCACTGTGTTCTGGAAATCCAGCCCTGTATCTTGCTGTCCTCAAAACTTTTCATCATCTTTTCCTCATCCTCAGCATACTCTTCTTAATGTTCTACACAGCATTGCTCAATTCTGTAATTTTTGTTAAATTTGCTTTCATAGCTTTTCTATTTATTTCCTTTGTTCCTTTCAAACAGTGTTTTTTTAGCGGCGTGTTCTGAAATCCAAAGGAAAGATGATTTCCTCATTAAAAAGCAGGTCTTCAGCTTAGTCCAATCTGTCCTAACTTCTTTTACCTACCAAAAGATAGATCTAGGCAAGTTTCTTAAGATGAGATCCCCAGAATATAATAGACAAAGATTTGATCAGGTGCAGATACATAAGGCAATGTTAAAACAAACAAACACACATTTTCAAAACAAAATATTCCATACAAAGCATACCAGTAGCTTCAGTTATATCTTTATTTACTGGTAAATTGAATATGTCCAGAATCAAAATCTGGCACAGATGGGCATTGAATGGCTTGTGTCTATACCTTTAAATTCATTTTCATCTTCCAAAACAGATGGCCATATCCAAAATGACTACTCAGAATGATCCATGGCATGTGATAATTCCTGAATGGTACCCAGGAATAATATTGGAGAGCATAATTTTTCCCAGGTCGAACTGCCAAGGACCATTATAAAATAAAAAAGAAAATAGAAAAGGAAGTTCCGGGGGCATATTAACATTCCCTGGAAGTGGCTAAATTACTAGTAAAAGCATAGATAGAGAGATCTCACTATATGATCCGTCCAAGACCTACTCCACTGGAGGGAATAAGAAATAAGTGTAGGTTGTATCTTGGATAAAGATTCAAACAAGTCTTAGTTCTTTTTCCTCTCCCTTTCTGAAGGAAATCATCTATAACCTTTCACAGAGGGGTCAGCTAGGGTTCATTCCTTAAAAAAAAAAACTTTTTTTTTTTTAAAAATAACATGTTCTATGATGTAGAATTCATTTACAAAGTCATTCTGCTGGAGGGGACTCAATCATATATTTCAGAATACCAAAGCTTCCAGAGTATTTGGTGATGTGTTCATAAACAAACCGTTAAACCAGAAAGAGAGAGAATTATTATGGGCAAAACATTTGTAGGTGGTGTGATTTCTATCATCCATCTTAAATACTGCTAAATTATGCAAGGGATACATTCCTAGTGACAGGGATTGCAATTCTGAATTCCCATTCCAGTTGCGCATAATCTACCAGATTAATGAAGTACATTGTTTCCTGTGTGTCTCTCTGGGCCAGTGAATCTTCAGTTCCTTTCTGAATAGAAATATGATTTCAGTAACAGAGGTAGACAGTGCCCTTTTACAGCTGAAGTGAATAGCCTCAAGGTTAATGCTTTTTGAAAAGGAATGGGAAAAAAAGATGTGAACTTCCTATCTTCAGGAAGAATCATGGAACTGAACTTTATCTCCCATGTCTCAATCAACACTCTGATGTCTAGATATCTGCATAAATTTAGAGACTGCTACACATTTTCTGAGTGTGGGTCTCAGGCATGTTTGAGAATGCCAATTAAAATAGCTTCCTCAGGGGACTCAGCCAAAGGAAAAATATTTTCTCAGTCCTAGCTTGGTTTAGGGTATCACAAAACTCCGTTAAATTAAGGCAAAGGAAGATCTTGACAAAGCTAGGAGCACGTGCCTAAGTGCTTGTGGTAGTTTAAGGCTAAAAATTTACCTTCACAGGAAGAATCTACAGTTTAATGAGGGTTTTCAGGATCTCAATTTTTAAGAATTTAAGAATTTAGATCCCATCTAAAATATACCTGAGGTCAGTGAGTCCTTTTTCTTGGACCTTTGTTCCTCATATCCTGTACCTCATATTTTCTTTAAAGTAAGGATAATGACAAATTCTTTCTTACTCCTTTTATAATTTAACAGTACAAGAAGAACATTCAGTACAAGAAGGACATTGAGCTTCTAGAGAGGGTCCAGTGTAGAGCTACAAAGATGATTAAAGGACTGGAGCATTTGTTGTATGAGGAAAGACTAAGCGAGCTGGGCCTGTTTAGTCTGGAGAACAGAAAGCTGAGATTTGTGAAAGTACCGGAGGGGAGAATGTAGAGAGGATGGGGCCTAGCTCTTCTCCGTGGTGGCCAGTGACAGTATGAGGTGTAATGGGTGTAAGTTCAAACACAGGAAGATTAATGTCCATATGGGAAGAACTTCTTTACTGTGAGGGTGACAGAGCACTGGAACAGGCTGCCCAGAGAGGCTGTGGAGTCTCCTTCTCTGGAGATCTTCCAAACCCGCCTAGATGCCACCCTGTGCCACGTGTTCTAGATGTCCCTGGTGGAGCAGGGGGTTGGACTGGATGATCTCTAGAGGTCCCTTCCAACCTTAACCCCTCTGTGATTCTGTTAACACTGTGATTGATTGTGATTATGTGAATTTACTGCAACAAGTGACCGTAACCTCATCTAAGATTCTTCTCTACTACAGTATTACTATTGTTAATGATTATGGCAATGAGAATAAAGACCAAAATTTTGCTTTTCATTTCCAGTCTTTTCTGAGTTTAATTTTTATATTACTTGAACTATTTTGGTTAGAAATGTAGTGCTTTTGGACTTAAACTTTGCGATATGCTAAACTACCATATAAATGTACTTTGGAATATACTTTTCAAAATTGTCATCAGAAATCTATGTTCCTCTTCTGGAAAAGAGTTATCTCTCTTAATTTGCTGGGTTTACTTCTATCAAAAAGAATTTTAAGATCCACTTTGTCTTTCCTACCACTAAAAAAATATTACTTTTTATCAGTATTTTAGGAGTCAGGTTCTTCAGGTTCCACAAGATGAAACTTCAGGTCAAGTAGAAGGCAGCATGAGATAGAAGTTAAGCATCAGGCATCAAGGAAGCAATAGCCAGTTGTCAGACAGAGTCAGTCAGCATGCAGTTTGATCTAAGGACCTAAGGATTAGAAGGAGTTGCACCTTAAAAAAGCACCATATTTCTAGCTAGCTGTTTAGTGAACCTTTTTTCCAAAGAAAATGATAATAGTATTATTAAAGTGTAAGTATGTGTGTCTTTTGTCTGGTCTGTCTGTCTGTCATCCTCAAAACCTTCTGAGGCCAAAGGCTAATTTCAAAAGCCTTTCACAAAAGGACAGTAATCCCTGGTACACTACAGATTTTGTGACAAAAGAGAAAGCCTGTTAGCACTCCCATTCCCAAAGCCCTGCAACAAGACCTTAAGGAGACAAGACAGATATTATAGAAAATGCTCAAGAGAGACATTATTGATGAGGAAGACATTTTGACCAGCACTTGCTCTTAATTAGTCCTAGGAGTTGCTCTAGTCATGCTAACAAATGTATCACGGCTGAAGCATAGGCTTGAGACTTTGCACATAGTTTTCTATGATGTCTAATTGCTTACCCTCTAGCATGGTTTTGGACTCATCATTTCTTCAGGCGTGGTTTCTTGGGTAGTACAGGCTAGGAATCATTGCCAAAACGATGTGTGGCATACTGGAGTGGAAGAAAGCTGCAGAAAGGTAAAAGCCAAGCAATGCCAAACCACCCAGACAGAACTTGAAAAAAAGCCTCAGCTCTACAACCCAAAGACTGACAACGCTGTCTTCTTGACAGACGTGCAAACAGTTGTCAAGAACTTTGAGGGTTTCCAGAATACTTGCTGAGGAAGGAGAGCTCCTCACCTTATTACTATAGTCACTTGTGCTTTATTTGAAATAATGCCCAAAGCTGGGCCTTCTTGTGACCTTCTTTCCACTCAATGAAAATGGTTACACCATTCAAATATTTACATGGATAAGCGAATAACATTCCCATCTCTCAGAAGAGTTTCCTCATCAGCAGATTATGTGGTTACTACCTTTCAGCTCTTCTGCTGAAGTTGTGCAGCTTTGCAGAAAGGAGTGTAAGATTCACTGAAGTAAAGCAAGAACATAATTTTGTGCACTAGTGATTAAGGAGTCACCTGAAACAAGGGAGATATGAAATATGGCACCTGTTCCAGGAAACGTTCAAGCACTTTGTTAGTGATTATTAAAAAAAATTTCAAATAACTATTTTAAAGACAAAAACAGTTGGAGACTTTTCCCTTCCCAGTAAAATTTCCCAGTCACTCCACAGTCTGATAAAACAGAGACAGACAGATGGTTAGCCTTTTCCCATATGGGTTATGTTTCTGAATAATTTTAGGTGAAAGAGAGAAATGAATGTGCCTCTTCCACCATCTGGGCAGCACTCTAACTACCTCATTTTTAGAGAAAAAGAGAATGTTATTTCTTCCTAGTTTAATGAAAATAATGTCTGAACAATATGTGTTAGGAGTCCACTTTTGTCACTATGTTAAGTTAATGGTGAAAAGTATTTCCATAGCAATCATAAAAGTTTCTGGCTTTGTGTTTTGACTGAGTTCCGAAACAAAATTAGCTCTGAAATGCTCAGCTGTAATAAGACTGATAAATTTCTGAGCGTGCACAGAGAAATAACTGCAAATATTTGAGAAAACCAAAGCAAAGACGCCCTCTATAATACAGAAGCAGAGAGTTATAAAGAGGTTGAGCAGTTTTTGTTTTTGTTTTTTTTTTTAATCACAGGTTATTGGGCACTAGTATTTTTTTTTTTTTTTCCTTTTCTTTCGTTCCTTGGATCAGACAAATGAGATTTCAGTTTTGGCTGTTGCTGCTAGATGTTGCCAAGTGAAGACACTCATAATGATTAATGGATTTAAAATCCATGTCTGGTACATTTTTCCTCACTTTGTCTCAAAAGATTTTGAGAGGCACCTGTAGATCCTAAGATTTAACTGAAAGATCTGTTGCAGACACCTGTGTATAATTAATGACGAAGAGAAGCCTGAAATACCATTGTTCAGTTCATTACCTTTGAAATCTATGTAAAATGAACCATTGCATTGCAAATTACTTGGGTGGACTAAATGGAACTTCAGAAACTTTGGCACATATATAGGATGGTATTATAGTTGTTTCCAAAAAAGACAGGATCTAAATCCTCTAGTGAAGATCATCCTGCAAAATTGTGAGATCCTAACACAATGATACAAAGATGCTAAAATAAGAGCTTTTCATTCCCTTTTTTTTTTTTTTTCTCTCAATTCTGTACAGGCTTAGCCTGTAACCCTAGGCAGCAGAAGGAATAATGGCTCTGTTAACATTTCAAACATGTGCAAAAATAGTCAGAGCCCATTAAGAAAATAAGATATAATCAATCTCTTAATCCTGAAGTGAGACGTGGTGAAAAACACTGCAGTAGTACATAAGCATTTAGAGAGAAGCAGGTCTGGTAGACTGGAATGCATACTGAAGCATGCCAAGCAGAGACTTGTTGAAAACCTCATCCCCCAGCAACGATCACAAAGTGCTGAGGTGAGCTGAATGACAAGGTTTTATGTCATTCAAGGGGAATAGCCTGATTGCTCAGCCATCCCTTACAATCTCCCACTGAAACAGGTAGAGGTGAAATGGTCTGTATCAGAAAGTCATGAAGATTGATGGCATCTGCTGCTTCCAAATGTACCTATCTGCATGCAAACCACTTGACATGTGAACTGATGGAAAACAAAGGCTGTCTGCCCAGGAAAAGTGCTTTAGCAGGCTTAATTTCCATCGTCCATTTACACAGCAGAAGCAAGATCTAATAGGTCCCAGAGAAATCAGTTGGGCCATGATAAGAATTCAAACCCACCAAACTAAATAAAAAGAGATTATTAGGTACATTGGAGTAAGCAAACAGTAAAGTCTTAAGTGATCAATACTTGACAAGAGACATGCCACAAACTTCATGTATAGGTCAGGCACACACAACGTATTTTAAATAAATCGACTGACTCCTGGACAAGGCCCATAAAATGTCACCTTTTATCTCGCAGATGCTATTTTTCTCAGAGAAACCCTCCCTCCCCCCCCTCAGAGATTTGATCGAAAAGATAGTCACTCCTGATACAAGGTTTAAGGGGAAAAACTGCAATCAAGTGGAAATTTTTGTCAGTACCTTAATCTCTGATTTGTAGAAGGTTGTGCTTTGGGATATTTGGTATGTCTGAGAATTGCCACCAAAGAGCCCTTCTGTTCTTTAATGGCTGCACTAAATCTTAACAAACGTGAGCATGAAAACTATTGTGCTGTACTTGTGAAGCATATATCAAAGTTATATTTTTTTAAAGCTTGGAAAGGCAGTTGAATCATGCATGCTCTTTATGGAGCTCTGATCAGGCTTATAAAGGCAGTTCAGCTTCAATAAATGCTTTTTAAGTGAATGTTTTGGAAAGTGAATAGGAAATTCAAAGCTCAAACTGTTGCCAAACTGCTCCCATAGCACTTTGATCACTTTGCTACTGACATTTTGTTGAAAATGTCTTGTTTTTATTAAAATGTTGGCATCTGGGGATTCAGAAAGTTAACTGTAGTCACTGAAAATATAATATACAGTAAAACTGAGTGACATAACTTATTAAGTACTTTGTACACATTTCTTAAAAAAGAAAACTTTTTCCCTGTGGGGTCAAACACAGCTTTGCACTTCCCTGAAAGAAAAAGTCCATATTGTTAAAGTAAGACAAGTACAGAAGATAAATCAAACAGCAGGGCTTTGCCTGAGGCAAAAAACAACTCAAGTTACAAGGTTTGCTACCAAAAATTGTAGGCATATAATAATTTAAAAATTAATAAAATATATATAAAAAATATTAAAAAGAGAGTTTGAATTTTCTGTGTCATGCTTTTGTTAAATATTTATGTCAGAATATTTTCTTTTGAAGGACATCAAGGACAAGCTGTAGCAATCACTCTCCTCATCATACAGGGTACACAGATATATTCTGCAGAATAAGGTTCCTTCTTTCGTAGATATCACAGCTTGTTTAACCTGGCAGGAAATTGTCAATTTAGGTCATGAATCTGACCTCTGATATGTAAGCCTAGACGTATATGTACAAGCACAGTTGGTGATTTTACAAGATAAGTTTCAATGTGCACCTATGGAACTAAAGTAAGAACAAAAAGTCCTCTGTGTGAAGTTTACTCAGAATATAATATATTTAAAAGATACCAGTGTAATGGCTCAGTGCCATGAAGGAAAAGATATAATCTGTCTATTTGAAAATGATGAAGAAATGCACTCCAGGTTATTTTCCTTCTTATTCTAGGTGAATTAACAGCTTGGAGAGTAGAGATATGGAATTCGGGCTGACACTGGTGCAGTCTTGGTTAGCTGACAGTTTTCACTCACAATAGCCATTAGCCTGGTATCTCGCAGACTGGTGATTCTTATGTATATACATGCCTAGGATTGTCTCCAAAATAAGAGACCATTGGAGTAAAATGAAATAAAAAATGTTTTGATTTTTTTTTTAATGTTGGGAATGCACACATCTCATTAAAAACTAATCCCCTCAAAAGCCACAGAGTAATTACTGTTGAATTCAGCTTTCTTTTTTTCCAGGTCACATGCAAAATATATGCCCTCAAACTGACTTTTATTTGTATATTGTTGTGTTTTGAGGACAACTCCAGAAAATACTTTCCAGTGAAACTCCAGACAATGCTTTACAATAAGTACAACAAAGGCACTTGTTAAGCACTGAAAGTATGGAGCATTATTTTTAGCTTTATTGACGGAAAGCAAACAAGCACAGAGAAATTAAACCAGTCCAAATTTTCCAAAGGTGTTATGGGTCTGGATAGAAGGCTCCAGAAGTCATAACCAGAGGATATTCATGTAATAAGGACTTCCACAGGAGGTCCAAAACAGAGACCATCTGCTTCAGAAGCAGATACAACCATACCTGGATGCTTTAAAGGAGAAATGTGACTTCTGTCTAACGTTTAATGTCTCCTTTAAATTTCTAAGACTCACAGACTTCCCTAAATCCTAAAACTTGAAGTTTAATCACTCTTTTAGAATTTCTTTGCATTATCAGTATATTTTTGCAATCTCTTTCATACAGAGTAAGAATAGAATTCTTATGTCCAAATTTTATATGTCTAGAAGGTAACATCAAAGCTAATCACTAGGTCAATACGGACAAACAGTATCATCTGCAGTGCTACTCATCTCCTCTGAAAGTAGATTACACAGAATTTTGGTCAACTTAAAAAATACTTTCACTATAAGAAAACTTAAAATTTTCTCGAACAGTGTATAGTAAGGTATGGAATTCCTTGCTGCAAGATCATGCAGAGCAGAGTTGTTCCTGACCTGCTATAAATTTTTGCCTGTTATCTTTTTGCAGATATCAGGCTAAAGGGATCTTAGGCCTGATCTAAGATTGGAATTCTTGTGTTAAAGTTCTGACCAAAAACATTTCACCACAATTTCCTCTAATTCTAAGTGTTCTTTTTGTCTCCCAGTTGGTCAAAAATTTGGACAAATAATATTTATACTGTATTTTCCCTGGGCTTTATTTAGAATTAGTCTAACAGTATGAGTGATATTAATACTCCCTCTAATAATAAAAACTTCCACCTTCAAAGCAACACTTCATTTATTTAATTTTGGTGATTTACATTTCTAAAGTTTCTATATAGTTTCTAAAGAATAGCAACAAGAAAAATAAAGCAACTGCCCTTACAATCTACATCAAGATTGGTGACAGAAAACTCCATGGCTATGTCTCCCCATTTTTCTAGATCATTCCCTGGGAGCTGTTCAATAAGCATACACCAGGGAGCACCAAGTGTATTGTATCCCTACGTGTTTTTCCATACCAAGCACCTAACATTCATTTTGAGGGTCCCAGATACATTGACACTACTAGGTGCATGCACCATGTTGATGGTTGATTTTGCAGAAGTTCCAGCAAGGCTCTCCTCATCCAGCAAGACTCTCCTCACCCATACCCTGACTTATGTCCATTGCCAGCACTGTATCATCCCTCCATTCTCCCCTATTTAAACTGCAAAGGTCTACCGAAGTGTCACAGCACTATTCATGCCCTTCCAGAAAAGGGGAGAAAGGCACATAGCAGTGGGTAGAATTCTAGTCATAATTGGTGCTTGTTCATCTAGATCTTAGTTTCTCCTTCAGTGTGAAGGAAGCTCCCACCCTTTATCTCCCTCTACAACTCTTGCAAGGTTATAAATATTTGCAGAGATGCTTATAACATTTGGCATTCCATCAGGACTAGACTGGGAGGTTGCTACATACTGCTTTGCAAGTATTCCTTCATAAGTATATTAATATCCAGCTGGTAGATCCAAGGGTGTTTTTTACTTCTTTTTAGCTCTAGTTGGTAAAGCTACTTAAGATCAGTGAAATTCCTGGTATCAGAGGGGAAGGCAGAATTTGTAGGAACAAGGATCAAAATACTAATAGAAAATAGTTCTTCATAGTGGATTGGCATGAAAGAAACCTTTGAGCATCTTCTTACAAAGCCTTTCTTCCTCAGAAGAAAGCATTTTATCACGGAGGAGGGAACTGAGCTTCTCCAGATTTCTGTCCATTAAATTTCCTCCTCTTTCATGAATCTCATTGGATCTGGTAAAGATCGAAGTACTTACGTGCAAAATTACTCAAACTTTCAAAAAGTTTCAAATAAAGCTGGATTTCATTCTGAACCTGAGTTGTGATGGAATGATCAATATGTCCCCATGTAAACAATAAATAGAAAGATAAATATATTCTGACATGGATGATGGCCTTCCTTCTACCATATACGTGCTTTGCCTTAGGAAATTATTTGCCGTGATTTCCGTTTGCTAATTCCCAAGTATATTCTTTTAATTGTTAATCCTCATTAAGCAGGATATATATTTTTACTAAGAATAGTGATTATCCTGTTTGGTATAATTTTGTGGGCTAGCAATTTATTTCCTGACTATAATTCATGATTCATTGAAGTATGAAAATTAAAAAAGAAAAAGAGTGAAATAAGTTGGCCTTATTAAGAAGATAAAATTTTATACTACTTGTGGCTTGATTGAGGTTTAATGCTTTGTTTTATACACTTTTATGAAAACGTAAGATTTCTTAGCATAACCCCTATGTCCTTTTTACATTGGTTCTGATGAACAGTTCTTAATCCTTGTTTTACAGTAACACCCTAGAGAAGCTAAGCAAATTAATGTTTCATTCATTATGATAGATAGATAGTATTCTACAATATTGGTCCTGGATTTTACAGAGTACATTGAGTTTAAACACCATATGCAGACGAACATACTATTTATTTTGCCATTTACATTTCAATAAAGGTGCTTCGAGGGTTAATTCAACATTTAAGTATCCATTTTTCTTCGGCCTATCTCCAGTATTCCTCTTCTAACATAAAATTATGCTTTATGCTAGTAGCTTTCTTCCACACTCCACTCACAGAATTTGCCTAATCTACTTGTGGTTGCACACTGGCAAGCATAATAGCTAATTTTACCAGATAGGTGGTGCTATGAGTCTGCATATCATGGGGCAGACGCCAGCTACAAAAGCCGACAGCGAGTACCTCTTCACATTTTGTTCTGAGAAGCAACTGGCATTTCTTCCCCTCTATGCTCTGAGGGAGCTCACAGAATAATAGGTGAAATGTCAAGAATAATTAAGAAAAATGATGGTGTTATATTGCAGCACAAGAAATTCATCTTTCCTGCTCTGATCTTCCTGCCCACCTTCTCCTCTGCTTTTAAATGTCATCTCTGTTCTCAAATTATTTAGGATAGGCCTTGAAAGAGGGTAGAATATTTTTTAGGTAATTTGACACACTCTTTGGGTTGAATTCCTGATGGATATTTCCATCCATATCCCTCCAGTTAAAAGGGCTTTTTTTAATGCCTTTTCTGACTATGTTCAAGTGTAGTGAAACTACATATGGATGTTTTAGTTTCATGGCACAAATGGATTATTTATTTTGGGGAAGTTTAAACCCAGATAACCTCTTCTTTTCTCTTTATCTGAAAATGGTTTCTTTTCCCTTTCATAAATTTTATTTTACAAACACTCCACTGACTCTTTACTTCCCTGCATATACATCAAGGATATAGAAGATTTGGATGTAAGATGACCACAGTACCTACATGCAAGGCCATTGTACAAGAATTGAAGATTCGTATTCGCTTCAGTTTTATATTATAAATCTGATGCTATGAAGTAATATATATATATAGTATTTTGCTTTTTTTTTATTTCCTCCCCCATCTGTTTTTATAACTATATCTTTATTGTTCTTTATTATTTGCTGTAATATAAAATGTTGATAGAAAAATAGAAAAAAAAATGGAAAAATTTGCACTTTCATTCATGGACTTACGTATTTGGGGCAGAGAAACAGAGTAAAAATAATAAACAACTGTAGACAGTCTAGAGATCAATACAGATCACATATATGGTTGTTTCTTTTTTATATTTTCCCCTTTGGGCACATTCCTATTACAACATCAATTGAAAATTCATTCATATGTTTTATATCTGCCCACAAAAGTAATCAGAAATCAAATAAAACAAAGTTATTTTTTCCCCCCCCAGAGGATTTCTGATGGAAATCCTAGACTTACAATAATACTAACACAGGATGAGAAAGTGTCTAGTGGAAAGTAGTATGCTCTTTTAAGATGAGCATTCTTACATTCATCTAGAGAAAGCTAGTTTTTCATTCATTTTGCATTAAGATGGAAGTGAGTGACAGGAAGAGAAGTCTAAACAATAATTGTATATTTTGGGTGTAATTTGAGTGACTTAACTTCAGTTATTTCATAGTTAAGCATCTGAATTCTTCAAATGTCATCCAAGCTCCTCTACAATTAATGAAAAGAAAGAGGATGAGTGTTTCATCCTACCTATGTACAATGGAGTGATTTTTCTCCTCTCTATGCTCCATCCATTTTGCCTCCCCTACAGGGAAATAATTTATCTAAAGAAAGGTCTGCAAGTATTTTTCTGAGTTACTTCAGTGTGTTCTACTTTTCTTCTAATGGGAGGTCTTGTGCTAGTCTTGCCATCTTAACAACCCCCATGAGATACCCCGGGATCTCTCTTACTCATTTGTCCAATCAGTAGGTAATCTACCTACCTAGCATTTAAGCTGTCCTAGACACAATGCAAACTGGCAGATACAGTAAGGGATCCATCTGCATCTCTGTAACAGCACCAATCCCGCTATGGCAGTCCAGATACTCTAAGACAGCTGAAATGTCATCTTTAGGCAAGTGCATGACAACATAGTCAAAGCAGTCAGTGGAATTTAGAGAGCTCAGCTGACAAAATGTACGACCTTCCTTCAGTTGTCCACATGTAGACAATGTCTGCTTTTTGATATATCCTTCAGTCCTTGGCATGGCCTTTGGCTGCCATTCCAGAAGATAAAGGTCTCCTACAAAGGTTTACAAACTCTGTGCAGATTTCTAAGATAACAAGAGCATCTTAAATGCGGGTAGATGCCTACGTGGGGACCACTGTATCAGACCCTAGATATCTGTTTTAGAATAAGCTAAATTGCAGAGTGCAAAGTTTTCTCTGTGGGTCACTTTGTTGAACAAAGTTATGCAAAGAGATGCTACAAATAAGATACATGAAAGTATAAAACAGTAATTTATTACCTGAAATACCTAATAGATAACTAGGACTAGGACTGTTTTTTTGCTTTGTTCCTTAAGATTTTATACCTTTTCCAGACATTTTTCCCATTGAATACTTGAAGAACTGTTTCTTTATGCACTTTCACTTTTCTTATCTTCCATGACTCTAGTCTATATACTTTTGTCAAAACTTTTTGCCATAGCTTGACAATTTTCTCATAAATTTAAGCCAAGGTTATGCCACAGTTCTATATTAAAACAATGGCTTCGGATCACAAAGAGATGACACCCTAGCAGGAGGGTTAAAAGCACTCCTGACACTCCACTGACATCCAATTCTGTTGCCTAATCAAAGCTGTCTAATTGCCCATGGGACTGGTGTGATAGGAGACTTACAATCTTCTGGATCAAGATCCAGGGAAGACAACCAAAGTCACTGTCCTTTAGGCAACTAATAATAGACAGGCACGTATTCATCAACTATAGCACATAGTTCATATACAGACACCAATATTTTAGTGTTTCAATCTAGAGCACATTCCAAATTAATGTTTAGGTAATCCTAGTTTCCTAGGCTAAACAAATCCCACCTATGTGTCAAAATAGACCAAGTTGTTTGATATGCATGGAATATTTTGCTCTGCTGAGGAACAACTAGGATCACTAAAACATGTTAGGTTTGTGATTTTCTTGGGTTCACAGTTTCTCTGTGTCATCTCAGTGAGCAAGAAAAAAATTAGTTCAGAGGTGTGTTCTGTAATCCTCAAACCTTGTCCTGCATTCAGCCTATGAAGTAGATACAAACACAGGAAAAGAAATAATTATCTTTCAATTACTGTATGCCTGCTTATTTGCAGGCAACAAACACAGTTATTGTTTGGAGAAGAAAAAGTGCAAGAAACTGAATGTTTACTTCTGGTTTTGATCTGCTTATTTTTGCTGGATACCTGAAACTAGATAGGAAGAGGATGATTTTTCTTTACCAAAACTTTTGAAGGATTTAATTTTTATAAAGTAAATTCAAGAGAATGTTATATACAATTTAGGTTTATGACCTTTCATGCACTTGTATTCTCCACCATGGTCAAGGAAAAGCATATTGAGCTGCCTAAGGTGAAACGGGCTCTTTTGGATTTACTCAGCTCTATACAAAGACTAACCCATTTTCCCAGTAGCGGTGTTAGGTAGTGCAATCAATGTAATAATATTTTGTGAGGCACAATCAGAAAACTGTGACAGGATATTTTGTGAATGACCACCCACCACATAGTGTTACATTTTTCTTAGGTACTGCAGTTCACCACACTGAGAAAAGAACAAAATGTAGGATCCTTAAAAACACATACGATTTGCACAGTGTTACCTTCTAAAACATCTGCGAGCAGCCTACCAGCCTACATATGTGTGACCTAAGCGTAAAATGTCCTAAATTCTATTTCTGCATGTACCCAGAACTGTTCTTTGTGACAGCTCCTCATGAATTAGGTACCCAACCCTCAAGTCATGATAGAATCCGTAAGTTACCTAGTAAAACCATATCAGCAGGACTGAAGATCTGCAAGTTGTACTTTGACTGTCCCCACCACTTACTAAGCCACTTATAAAATCCACTTGAGGCTGCTTTGCTTTTAAAACACAGCTGTCAGGAAAAGGTGACAAGGGGAGGCATTGCTCATGTTTTATATGACAAACTCTTGGTTAGAGTAATCGCTTGGGAGATTTCAGTTCTGTATCCTTACTCTAAAGGATTTCAAACTAACTTTTTTTTTTTTTTTTCCCCAGAGTGTTCTCTGATCACCACACAAGTAGAAGGGAGGAGGGAAGGAAATGGAAAGGACAACAGAAAATGGAGATACCCGCTTTACCTCCTATTGAAGTTGTGTCACTGGATAGTCAAGAATGCAAGATTCATGACATCTGAAGGAACACAAACATGACTCTTCACCTTAGAGACAAGACACTGATCCAAGGAGAGAGTTATAATTCTTTAAAAACAAACAAACAAAAAAATAAATAAAGAAAACGTGAGTTATTTTCTCCTTCTTTGCATACTTGCTTCTAAATCCCTTATAGAAAAAGCTATGTTACCAATACTTGGTGCATGATACTACAACTTGTTACCTTTTCAGAAATGCCCTCAATGTCTACATGACAAATAATCTGTAATTATGTTACTTGCCCCAGCACTGTACACTGTTACATCTTTGCGCACTCTCACACTGTTATGACTTGCTATAGATATTCCACCACAGTCACCTGAAATACTCCACATTCATTCCAGAGAAAAGTTTCCCTCTCCCTCCCTTATGTTATTACCTCCCTCCTATTTAGTTATTACAGGGACTCTATCCTTATCATATATGTGTGTGTGTGTGCAGACAGTGTACAGTGTGCGTACATTTGTTTTGTTTAGGACAAAAATGGATACATTATTTAGTATCTGAAACAAAGTGTTATAGACATAGTATAATATGCAATATAAAGCAAATGAAAGGAGCATACAGCCTCAAGCAATTAGAAGTGTAGGTTATGTCACTGCAAATGCCAAACAAGCCTGTTTCTTTTATCACTTTGGAGTATTTCATCTGATAATGACCCAAAACACATTAACAGTACTGCCAGAGGGAAACAACAGAGAATTACGATGACAGTCACGTATTTGGATAATTCAGGATCTAGATATTAAGTGGGCAAATGCTAGAATTCTGATTGTACATGGCTGTCAAATTCACTCTGAATCTGATTCTTTTACCTGTCCTCTTGCTCAATGTGAATGTAAAATGATAGAGAAAAAAAAATCTGTTTTAACTTCTTTTGTCCATTCTCTTCTGGTGTAAGTAACTCCTCAGCATTAAATTTAGAGGATGGCTGACTAGGCCCTATGAATAATCCTGTTCATCACAGGTAGGTGGCCTCTCTGAAACTGCAGGTGCTACGTAAAATGCAAATTCAATTTGTTTAAAAAAAGATGGAATATGAAGAGTTAAATAATGACAGTGGCTCTACTTATTAAAATTATGCTAATCTTGGAAAGGTTTCAAATAAATAGAGGTTTATTTCCTACACTTGACAGTATATTTTATTACTCTAGTTTTTAAAATATATGCCTATTTGCCCTTTCAGTTGCAGTTACTGGTACATATTTCTTTTTATCCATTGATTTGTGACAGTCTCGAAATTATGCACAGTACCATTCAGTTAATTAACCAGTCCAAATCAACAATGGTGCAGGTGCTCTTCAAATGCTGGGAGTCGTCTCAGCTCCTACAGTTTTTATATAGAGCAATAGCAAAGAAGCCTTAAGCATAGAAAAGGGAGAGCAATTGACCAGGTTTTATGGCAATCTCCTGGCTTGTAATGATATCCAAATTGATTATATGGAAAACAGAGGACAGCCAGAGTTATAATATTTGGATTGAACTAAACAAAATATGAGGGATCTGGGGTTTAATTCATCTTATTATAGAGAGAATGGCCAGCTGTTTCATTTGGATTCAGTTTTGAATCTTAATCTAAAATAACACTCCTAACATATTTGTGCTCATCTCAGAGGGAATGTTTTGATACCAAATATCCTCATATTAACATAAGTGTCTGGATGACCAGTCTCCACAGTATACGGTCTACCACTTTCCCTACAAAACCCTCTCCGCATGATTAATTTTGAGGGAACTATATGATTTCCTGTTTCTTTAAGTCAGAGCTGCATATTCCCACCTGCTGTGAGCTTGAGGGCTCCAAGTTCCAGGCTGTTTCGAATTACAGTTAAATGCCATTCTACCTGTCTTCTCTGTTTACTTCTCTCTGTCCTGCACGCAGTTACATACTAACACCCTACATGCTGGAGCTCTCAGCAGTTACATGGGGCTTTATTTTCTGAAACTCAGCACTGTCTTTGGGATTGATCTTGCATTTGCAAAGTCGCTTGTGGTTTTTGAAGTCAGAATCTGCAAAAACAGGTGATGCTCAGGTATCACAGAATGAAACCTATTTACCAAGAAATTTGAATACTGACATCTCTACTTGAACAGTGCCAAGGAGCATTCACAGGTGACTGGGATAGTCATGGGGACATGATTACTGTTACTGGTTATATTGTTAGAGCAATTCTCCATCACAGTTTTGG
>JAUBNY010000135.1:722381-740066 GCA_032275445.1 Crypturellus soui | reverse complement strand
GTCACTGATGAGTAAGTTGAATGGCACTGGGCCCAGCACTGACCCCTGCGGGACACCACTGGCCACAGGCCTCCAATTAGACTCATCCCCATTTATTACAACCCTCTGAGCTCTGCTATCCAGCCAGTTCTCGATCCTCCTCACAGTCTGGTCATCTAACCTACAGTTTCTGAATTTCCTCATGAGGATGTTGAAAGCCTTTCTGAAGTCAACCTAGACAACATCCATGACTCTCCCATCGTCCAACCAGCCAGTCATCCCATTGTAGAAGGCTGTCAGACTGGTGAAACATGACTTCTTCCTGGTGAATCCATGCTGACCAAGCGTGGTCACCTTCTTTTCCTTGACGTACCTAGAGATGGTCTCTAGAATGAGCTGCTCCATCACCTTTCCAGGGATGGAGATGAGGCACACTGGCCCATTTTTTACTAGGTCCTCCCTCTTGCCCTTTTTGAAGACTAGATTGACACTGGCTTTATTCCATTCTCCTGTACCTCTCCTGCTGTCCATGACCTCTCAGAGATGATGGACAGTGGTTTAACAATGACAACCATCAGTTTCCTCAGCACTCTTGGGTGCATCCCATCTGGGCCCATAGATTTATGTGTGTACACTTTTCCTAAATAATCTCTAAAGCAGTCCTCCTCAACTAGTGGAAAGTCTTCTTCTCTCCAGATTTTCTCTTGTCTGTAGTCCAGGGACTAACCTTAGCAGTAAAGACAGAAGCAAAGAAGGCATTTAGTAACTCTGCCTTCTCTGTATCCTCTGTCACCAAGGCACCCTCCCCATTAAGCAGTGGACCAATGTTTTCCCTAGTCTTCCTTCCTGTTGTCCCTGACATCTCTCGCTAACTCTGATTCCAAAAAAAGTCTTGGCCTTCTTCACCACACCCCTGTATTCTCTGACAATGTTCTGCATTCATCCCATGTGGTCTGACCCTTTTTTCCACATTATGGAAAATTCTCTTTTTGTCTTTAAGTTTTTCCAACAGCTCCTTGTCATCTATGTAGGTCTCCTGAATCCCTTGCTCAGCTTCTTTCTCATAAGAATGCACTATTCCTGAGCTTGGAGAAAGTCATGCTTGAATATTAGCCAAATCTCATGGACCCCTTTTCCTTCTAGCGCCCTGACACAGGTTCCTCCAAGGAGCTCCCAGAATATGTCAAAGTTAGCTCTCTTGAAGTCCAGAGTTGAAATCCTACTTCTTGCCTAGCTTCCTCTTCCCAAGATCTTAAACAACTCCAACATCTCGTGGTTGCTGCAGCTGAGACCTCCCCCAGTCTTCACATTTCCAGCTAGATCATTTCTGTTTGTTAGTATCACATCCGGCAGCGCCACTCTCCTCATTGGTCATCTACTACCTGCATCAAGAAGTTATTTGCAATGTTCTGCAGGAACCTCCCGGACCATCTGTTCCTAGCTGTGTGGTCATCCCAACAGACATCAGGGTGGTGGAAGTCCTCCATAAGGACTTCCGTAAGGGTCTGTGATTGCAAAGCTACTTGCAGCTGCCTGTAGAAGGCTTCATCCACTTCCTTTGCCTTGACAGGAGGCCTGTAGTAAACACCCACCACAGTGTCACCCCTACTGGCCTGCCCCTTAATCCTAATCCACAGGCTCTCAATTCACAATTCATCCTCCCCTATGCTGAGCTCCATACATTCCAGTTGCTCTCTCACATAAGGAGCAACTCCACCACCTCGCCTTCCTGGCCCATCCTTCCTAAAAAGTACATATTGCAGTCATGAGAGTTGTAATTCAGTAATTGCAATGAGATTGCGGCCCTGCAACTGCACATGCTTCTCCATTTGCACTTGTTTATTCCCCATGTTGTGTGCATTTACACAGAGGCATTTGAGGTAGGCTCCCAATGTGCCCCTCTTTGTAGATAAGGCAGCTGTAACTCAACTATGTGAGTCTTAGTAGCTCTCCTGTTTTGTGTTTTGCTGTGCTCCCTCCCCAGGCTTTGGGTATCCTTTGCTGGCTCTGTTGTTAAAATGGCATGAATGCCATGGTATGTTACCCCCCTACCTTATCACCATATTCCTGATGATATCCCCCTTTCCCGTCAAATCTATTTTAAAGCCTTATCAATGTGCCCGACTAGCTCATGACCAAGGGACCCTCGTCCCACTTTGGAAAAGATGCATCCCATCAGATGCCAGCACACCTAGTGCCATGTAAGGCTTCCTGTTGCCAAAAAATCTGAAGTTTTGGCAGCAACATCAGCCACAGAGCCACGTGTTATTGGACTGTATCCTCCTGTTTCTTTCCATATTGCTGTTAGCACTGGGGAGAATGGAAGATGACCTGCATGCCCAGGTTCCTGATCATCCAGCCCAATTCCCAGAAGGCCCTTTCGATTGCCCTCAGACTGCACATTGCTACTTCCTCTCCTCTCACATGTAGGACCAGCAATGGGTAGTACTCTGTGGGTTCAGCCAGGATCACCAGGAAATTTCCTGGTGACATCCTTAACTTAGACCCTAGGAAGGCAGCAGACTTCCCTTTCAGGATGATCCCTTCTACATATTGGACCCTCTGTTTTGGAATTCTTTCCTCTTGCAGGTGGCCACAACACAGGAGGTTGGCCTTTCTGACCACAGCAATATTTTTGCAGGAGAGGGACTCTTGCTATCACTATACATTGATTGCCCTTCATCCTCCAGGGCCTTGTACCTGTTGCACAGCAGGACCTGGTAGAGTGAGTTGGGAGAAGAAGGATTTCTCCTGCCACCTCAAGCCTGGACTTTTTTTTTCCATTCAGTCTCATGCTGTTATCTTCTGCCCTGTGTTGCCTGGGGTATGGATTCTGTATTCCTTTCCTCTTGTTGGGTACTTCCTGGTATCTGATCATGTTTTTTCTGAGGCCAGGCCTAGGCACCACCAGTCTATCTCCCTCTCTGACTTCCAGATGCTCCTCAGCTTTTCTACCTCCTCTCATAGCTCTGCTGCCAAACTGAGCAGACCTTTCATCTGCTCACATCTCACACAGTTGCTATCCCTGCAGTTGTCCAAAGGAGCTGTCACACTTTACCATTCTGTGCATTCTGATACCTGGACAGCCGCATGGTTTTGCTTTTCTTAGAGGGTCAGTCTTGGTCCCTGCCTCCTTTTTGGCAAGTGCTGACAGGGTCCTCCAATGAGTATTATAGCATGGTTCCCCCAGGGGCACACTACCGCACCCTACCTGCCCTAACTGCTGCGTTAACTGCCAGGTCCTAACAAATTGCCCACTGTTCCCCTGTTCCCCGTGTTCCTGGTTGCTTTGGGGGCTGCTCTTGTAGGTGCAGGGGTTGGGCCCCTTCACTGCTGGCGCCGCAGTTAGATAGTCCTAGGTCAAATAAACAACATATGCAAGATGCTGAAAAAAACATCCCATTCTCAGGCCAAAGTAACAACTTTACCCACTGAGGCGTAATTAAAATACAGCTGTGAAGCAATTGTGCTTAAGATTGGTAACCAGACCTACTTAAGTACCTTATACCCCCATATAGCTACTGAAGAGAAGGAGGTGCTGTTAATGGCTTCTACTTGGAATTTCAGCCCAGCTAAATTAACTACTTTATTAAATAATGACCCATTGGAGAGAAATTGGAAGGAGATACTATCTGTTCATATTTAGACTTTTTCACTGGAGACCTCTCAAAAGAGCCTATCTCTTACCATTGATTATAAAGGATGTTAGGAGATTAGTTTAGGCTAGGTACTTAATTTAAATAGTTACATCTTAGATGTAGATGGAAAAAAAAGAAAAAAAAAAAGTCCTTAATGAGGCATGCTTCACTCAGGACCTCTAAGCTAGCTAGCCAATAGCCAAGTTTAAATTACATCAAAATAAAATCTCTCTTCCAGCTGCTACGGAACTTATATTCAATGTCCATGTATTCTCTACCAAAAATACTTTAGACTATTACCCCAACTATTAACCCAGCAATAGGTGGCTGAGCAAACACCAGCCGAAATATTACTCTTGGAAACTATTTTGTCATTTGTAGACTTAATGCTTGGCTTCCTCTTACATGCTCTTAAAGAGTATATTTCTCTGTAGTCAGGCCTCCTGTGTTATGCCCTCTTTGGAAAATTATACCCACTCTAATTGGGATTGCTCAGGGAATCAGCTGAAATTCCCAACATATGTTTTTGTACTTTGTAGATGATTTCATGCCGAATCTGTCAATGATCTGTAATAATTAAAATATCTCTTAACTCATTCACAAACATTTATTATATGGCAATTAGTAATATTTTGGCTTTGTCACCTTTTTCTTGTAGATAATAAAGGGCCATTAGTACCTCCTAGAATATGCATCTCATTTTTTTCTATTACTTTTGCTACTCATTTTTGCCTTTACCAAATTTTAAAATGATGATTACTAAGTGTGCTTCAGGATTAAATATTACTAAGATTGCATTCCTTTCTCTGCTGCATGGTTCACCAATTTATATATCCCACTACAGAAATCATTTTGTGCAGTAGCATTCAACTGTGAGATTTGCAGAGCTATCACCAGGTCCTAGCCAGAACTCACCAGTTTTGCATATCCCTTTGATATATAAGTATATTATTACCTAGTATTTATCTAAATTAATTCCTCTGCTCTGAAAGACCCTCTAACGACAAGGTATAATCAATCAATCAATCATGCCTCATTTGTAATAATGCAGTATGACAAGTCATACTTCTGCATTTCAGTGGCCAGAGTCATTCTGAGTGCTTGCATGCATGGTATTGCTGCATCTTTGCAGATGCTTAGTACCAGCTTTAGCATTGTAATTCCTGATTCACAGCAACAGCGAAAATCAAATTTAGCTCTCTCCTTCCAAATGAGGTAGAATGAAGAAATAATAAAAACATGAATCTAAACATTACTTGCCTGTAAATATGACCTTGATGGGAGAAGACTTGCTCAGGCAAACAGTGCAAAAATCTAAAAATTGTCTTACTTTGCTACTAAGGAAGATGTCTGCTCTGTATATGTTGGAAGCAAAGAATCTTCCCTTGAAGTTTGTCTGACTGCCTTTATTATGAAAAGAGTGAGTCTGTGCATAGGATCACTAGGATATGTTCTCAGAAGTATCCCATCCCGAAATGATTCGACATCCACAGACTCAGAGCTACCAATGGTAGATGCTGGAAAATGTGAGGTACTAACTTTAAAATTACTGATAAAGAAAATGAAGTAGTAGCTCAGCTTTGAAGAATTTTTCTTCTCTACTTTGAAAGACTGTGGCTATGACATCTGGGTCTAGTTCTGAGGATCCTGACACTGTGTTCTTATATAGTTTTTAGAAATAATGTTTCCTAGTACACAGGGTTTTAAGTGATTTAGCATCAGTGGATTATTCTCATGTGCAGGCTAAGACATGCAAGATCTTTTATAAGTTCTTAGAAACATATTACTGGATGTCTTAAATGCTACACACTAAATGTTACATACTAGTTTTGCTATATTACTTATTTACTTGTGATTTGTATAGAGTAAGATGTGATTTTGTGTAATAGCCATATATTTGACATATATTTTCATCAAACTTTTTATTTATTTAATATCTTCTTTATTATTTGAATCACCTTCCTGGTTTGATTGAGAGATGCTTAAAACTATTACATAACCAAATTATAACCTAGTATTATCGTCAATACTCAAAAGGGAAGAGGCACTAATGAATTTCATGTTGATAATTCTGAACTGGTACTGAAGTACTGAAGTACTGAAATGGTAAAAATAAAGTAAAAATGTCCAACTATTTCATGAAATTATGAGATTTACTATATATATAATGCTAGAAAAGTCAACTCCGGAGCGCAGAACTTTATTCATAACAAATGGTATCTAAAAAGTATGTGATTCCTTGAATGTTAAAAGTGTAGCTCGACTAATACACCAAAATGTAACTCTAAATGAAATAGGCAAGGGAATTGAATTAAAAAAAAAAAAAAAAAAGACCACTGTAAATGTATAAACTAGCAATACTGCGTTTCACAAAGTTTTGAGATTTTCACAGATGGCTACTTTGCCTTCACCTCATGTGATAAGTGGGTGTGAACATTCAAATGGAATTAAACCTTGCTGTTGATTAACAAAAAGTATCTGTGCCTGTGACATAAATAAAGCAATATAAAGCTAGCTAAAACAATAACTGTAATGAAATGTACCTCATCCTTTTTAGAGCCCATTAATGACATTTTGTAAGATGCAAAAATTTCTGCTTGGAAAAATTACAAGTGAAGCCAAGCTTATCCATTTCAAGATGGATTTTGATTCAGATATTCTGGTTCAAATATTGTATAGGCTAACAGCATGTATAGTATCAGCTGTCAAAATTTATCTGATAAGCAGTAATCGCAGTCATGCACTTGTGCATCTGAACCTTAGCCTACATACCAGGTTAAAGTCTTGAAAACTTTAGATTAGAATTTATTGTATTTATAGAACACATATTTGTGGCCAATTGAAAATCAGATATCAGGCCTGAAATTATTTAGTGTTCTATGGAGAAGTAAAGGTTAGATCATGTTTGCAGTAAAATCCTCAAGACTCCATTAATATTATTCTAATATTTCCTAGTTTTTAACTTCCTTTCTTTTAACATATTTAGATAGATTTGTTTTCATTCATACCTATGCGAACTCTTTTATTTGAAGGCACACTGGACTGAAGTCTCTGAAAAAAACACAGGATGGATGCCAAACTGGAAATTCTGAGGCAGCATTACATGAATTACCTACTCCTAAAAAGCTTTCAGAAAATAAAATAAGTTATGATGCACTGCACACAGTAGTATTACATAAACCCTATATTCTAAGACTTGTTGTTATAAAAGCTTTTGCACATGTTCTGCTGTGTTTCACCATGCCTATTTTAAAATTCACAGCCCATTCTTAGCATATATCAGAAATCTGAAGAAGCTGCAAGTTTTAGGAAAAAAGTATCACCTTCTCTTTCTGGCAAGTGAGAAAAAAAATAATAAAAAAAAGATTACATTCCTTTAAGTTGATAGGTGGAGACTTTTCATTGTCCCCTGGGTGCTGAAATAAGAGAGAGATACGTGATTCTCCCTCATCTGGAAGCTGCATCCTGCAAAATGAGGAAGGCACTATGCAACTTCAGAGGCGGAAAGATTAAGTAAATATGTAGTGATTGAGGAAAAATAATTTTAAAAAGTGAAGAGTGTTACAGTTCTTTCTGTGGCTTCACATAAACAGTATCACTGATACTTCCTTTTCTTACTCTTTGACTAGTGGAGAAGTATGGGAGGAACCACTACTAAAATTTTCATGAGACACATATACAAAGATTTCACAACAAATCCTGGTTCCTGGTTGTGTTTATAAGGAAAGATGTGTAAAGCTACAGAACTTCAAGGTCAATGAGGGGGTTGTATGCTAAGTTTTTCCCATTTCTTGTTACTAAAAATTAAATTAAAGAAGCAAGTTTTCTTTCTAGTCAAACCAACCCTAAGCATAACAACATACCAGTGGTACTGGAAATCAGTGTCTGCAATGGGAAAGATCTTTGATGTAAAATGGATATTGAAATATATTTTTTGTATATAAAACACAATCCCTATGAATTCACAGATGAAAATACATGAAGTGCAAGGTGTCATAAATTCAGAAGCCTGTGCAACTCGACATGGGCTTCAGTGCTCCTTTTGCAACCTTCTGAGACCTAAGTTGAGGTAGTGCTAAAGTGCTTCAGTTACGAAGTTTTCTCTGCTATGTAAATAGAGGTGACAGAATACTCAATTCTGGTTTTGTTTTTAATATATCATGAGCAAGCTGTTAGTCTTCTTCCAAGTGGTAGCCAATCTTGAGAATAAAATCAGCAGTTTACCTTATGTTGCTAAAGGTGTCAATTTTACACCACCTACATTTTTTTTTTTTCTCGCAGAGGGACAGATTATGCTCAGACAAATCATCTGTTTTGGGAATTTGAGTCCAAAAACATGATTTGTGAATGAAACCAAGGTAGAAAGCATATATTTTAGTTGCTTGCAAAAGCTCTCCCTAAAACAAGTTCCATCAATGAACTAGAAAGATCATAGCTTTTCTTGTGGCCCAATGTAGAGTTCGCAGGTTGCCTAAAGAAAGGACTGATAAAATTAGATGTTGCAGCACCATCTGGTGACTCCTATTTAATATCTTATGCATAAATAAAGTATTCATTTAGTTATAGTATTTTTGCTTAATTAGACAATTACAGCATGTTCTTATTAATTATTTTATTATTATTAGAAACTGTTTAACATGATACAAAAAATTATGTATCATTACAATATCTTATATATCATAATCTTCATGTATTACCTCCTTGGGGCAAAGACTGATTATACGGTCGATAAAAATGGACAGTAAGCCCTAATCCAGAACTCCAGTAAAAGAAAAACTGTGAAGTACATTGAGTTTATTTTAGAAAGACAGTTGGTGTTGTGAATTTGTAAAGACAGGTTCAGTATGTGTAATTTTAGTACCTAAAATGCAAACGGATTTAAATGATAACACCAATAAAAATCCTTTCTGATCTGTTTACATTATTATTATATCCTAAGCAAATATGTCACTAGTCACATGAAAGAGTTGAGGAGGTGTATGAACTTGCATTAGTTCATCTGTGAAATCATCAAACATAACAACAGAACTGTAGAAAAATATGATTAGAAGGAATCTTTGAACATCATCTGATCAGGCACCCATCTCTGAACTAAAAGAAGGTACTTGAAGTTAGACACAAATTCAAAGTTAGATTAGATTGCTCAAGTCTAAGAATAGTTACTGAGTATCTCCATATATACTTTGTATATCTGCAAAGCCTACAGCCTCTGTGAGAAACTTGTTCCAGTACTCAACCATCCTCATAGCGATCATTTTTATTAGTATCTAACTGAAATTTCCCTTTTTGCAACGTGTTGTCTTTCATCCTGATGCTATGAACTCCCAGAAAGAGCTGGGGTCTATCTTCGCTGCTTCCTCGCTTTGCTGAAGCTAGTTTCCATTTTGATTCATTTTTCTTGTACTGGAAAACAATGGAGTCAACTTATCCTACTCACATGAAGGTGATAAATAAAAACATATGCCCTCTTCTGCATATATCGAAGGACATATGTGTTGAAAACTAAATAACCATGTATGAAAACACAATGCCTTCAAGGAGCTGTTAGAGTAAAATTCCTGTTCTTTTTTCCATGAGCATAACAGATTTAAAAGCTCCAGTAATTTTCAGTGCTTCCTAATCGTGTTTCTAATGGCATATATATATAAGGTTATATGTGACGCGGGACTCTCCTACGGGGCAGACGTCTCCGGATGCGCCGCGCCGCAGGCCGGTGTCGCGGGCTGCAAGGCCTCACCAGCGCGCCGTCCGCCTCCCCGCTCCGACGTGATCTTCACCCCCATGGATCTGCTCTCTTACCCTCCCTGGGGCGGTGCCTCTTCTCCTGTGCAGCTGACCGAGGGGTGATGCCGCTTCCGGGAATCGCCTCTTCCCCAGCTACCTTCCAGTGGTTTGCGACCTCCCAGTGCGGGGTAGGCTCCACTCCGGGGTCGCGTAGCAATTTAACTCTGGCACCCTGACGTGGTGTGCCGCGAGGCCCCAGCAGAGGGTAGTGGGCCCAACTGCCGGGTCGGACCCCAGGAATGGCTGACAGAACAATCTCACAGAGATTAGGGTCAAACGCCAACTTTATTAAAGAAGACATTAACTTTTATATGAGCTAGGGGAGGAGGGACAATGGGAGGAGTGGGACAGTGGGGACAGTTGACATCGTGCTTTCATTGGTGGCGCTCCCAGATGGCACAGCGGTTTGGCTGGGGTAACTCCCCCCCGGCCCCCACCTTCGGGAGCACCTAGCCCCCACCCTTGGGCTGCCAGAATGTTCCATCTTACATGTGATGAACCACCCGGTGCTCTGCAATCTGCCCAGTCATGCCAAGTGGCACGACTGGGCATGTGCAGGCACTGGGGGTCATCCTAAGGGCAGCCCAAGGCCTACTCGCGTCCCACATCCTCCAACATATGTGCATATAAAAAAATACATTTAAACCCTTTACCTGTTCATCAGTCAGAAGCCTTCAGTACTTAATGTCTTGGATTACTAGAGTCAGCAGTGGGAGAAAGAAATCTGGGTAAGTTCCATGTAGATTCTGCAAATTTAGAACAACTTTTAAAGGACAGAAAGAAGTAAGGGTACTTCCTGAAAGGGTAATGTTCCTTCGATTAAGGTATTGGGTCTTGAAAATAACTGATTGTAAAGGAATGTCAAATTTGTGAAGTGCGATACATTTTGTTGCAGTAAACAATGCAAGAATATTTAGTTCATTGGGAAATTTATATGCTGCTAACTCTTAAAGCCACTAAAATGACCAAGGTTATGGAATATGAAATGTATGGGGTCCAAGACACTGCAGATTGTCTAGCTTGGAGAGAAGAAGGCTGAAGAAAATGCTGTGTAATCTGTGTAATTATTGGGGAGAGGCAGTGAATAAAGAACAGAACCAGACTCTTGTCAGTGGTGCCCGGTGGCAGGATGAGAGGCAATGAGCACAAACTGAAATGTGGGACATTCCTTTTCTTTTTTTTTTTTCTTCTCCATCCCTGAAGGTTTTCAAAACCTACTGAACACAGTTCTAGGTGACCTGCTATAGTTTATCATGCTCTGAGTAGGGATTTGGACAAGGAGACCTCTAGAAGTGTTTTCATTAGATAATGCTTGTTCATTCATTCCTTGCTATCTCAAATTCCGATTTTTCCTCTGATGTTTTAGTCACCAGTTATTAGAAGATTCCTAAGTCTTTGTAACCCTGATTCCATTTTTTAAAGAAATAAATCATCTATCTAATTTCATTTCTTGGAACAAGCTCCAGATAGCTTTTTGCATGTTTGATTAAAAGAAATCCCTAAGCCCTCTTCATATGCAAGCTCTTGTGCTTTTCAGTCCTGATGATTTAAAAACATCAGTTGAATGCACATCTGGGACAGCCTTTCAAGATAAACAGGTGTGTCGAGAAAACAAAAAGACTTCCAAATGAACTCTTCAGTTTATGATAGCATTTTGGTGTTGCCTGTTGAAGAGGACTAAACAAAGTGAGAAAAGAGGTCTTTTGTAGCCTGTTTTCCTGCTTCTCATCATAGAATGCTTAAGGTTGGAAGAGACCTCTAGAGATCTAGTCCAGCAGCCCTGCACACACAGGGTCACCTAGAGCATGTGGCACAGGACTGCATCCAAGCGAGTTTTGAAGATCTCAAGAGAAGGAGGTTCCACAACCTCTCTGGGCATCTTGTTCCAGTGCTCTGTCACCCTCAGGAGAAGATTATAAATTTAGGAATGCCCAGCCTCATTTAAATACCAAGAGGAAGAAGCAGTATTACTTCATTCTTTTGTTGGTCCATACAAATAATCGAAGAATCACTCAAACCAGAATGGATCTCGGTAATGAGTTAGTTCAAACTCCTGCTCAAAGCAGGGTGAACACAGAATTCAGAGTAGGTTGTCCATGACTTTTGTCTGGTCATGTCTTGAAAACCTCCAGGGACTGAGATTTTACAGCCACTTTGTTCCAAAGTTTAATTATCATCATGGTGAGTTCTTTTTTCTTATTAGAACTGTTTAGAATCTCCCCTGTGTCAATTTATGTCCTTTTTATTCCCTTCTTTTGTGCACCTCAGTAAAGAATCTGGCTTCATCTTCTCAGTAATCTTGTCCCAGGTATTGTAAGGCTGCTTGTCAAGGTTGAAGAAGGTTTGTTACCTCAGTTGCTCCTCATGGGCCACGTAGGCCTATTAATTTTTATATGTTTTAAATCAGCTATATGACCCCCATAAGAAGAAATAAATATTGCAGCATTATCCTTTGTAAACAGTTTTTCTAACATGTTATTGCTCTACTGAAGGGAGAACAATCTGTTTTCTAATATCTTTGTGGTGTGTATTTTTTATAATTCACCATCAACTATACTCACTGGCACTTGGTGCTTTCTTCAGAAATTGTGAGGGAAGTTGATTACTTGCCTTTTCATGGCTGCAGCAGTTGGGTACCTAGGACTCCAAAGTGCTGAGGAGAATGAGATTTCTCTGAAAATATCTTTGGGTGCTTAATGTGGGAAATAGCTGAAGGGGGCTAGAAGAATAAAAAATTGAGTAGCGCAGAAAAAAATGAAAAAGAAAAAAAAATATTTTCTGCACAGGTGCAATCCGGAGAGTTGGGGAGAAGACTAAAGCCACGGGTAAGGCTCAAATGTAGTGGAAATACAGTCTAATTTTAAAGATTCAAAGGCAAACTGCAGAGTTTGCTGCGATTCCAGAAGCCATTTAAAGATGCTAGACAGTGACCTGAAGTAAATGATTTTTAGGGACACTTTGGATGGGGTTGGCATGATTTTTAAACTTATTTAATTAAACATATTGTCATTCTATCTGTCTGCAAATTTAACCAAGTCTATTTTGTGTGTGTGTGTTTTCCTAAAACCTAGCTTTAGAGATTTGAGACTTTTTGATGTGCACACTAGAAGGAAAAGAGTATGTGGATTCAAAACTCTTATTGATTCACATATGTACCAGTAAATAAAATGGCAAGGCCATGTTCTCTGGCCCTGTAAGTGGGTGGAACACAGGTTTTGTTCCTTCCAGAAATAAAGTGCTTCATCCACATCTACTGGAACTGTCCCTGATCCATGCCATTCCTCAAAGCATGGTTAGGAATTGTCAAGAAAAAGCTGTCTTGCACTGTCAGCAATTCCAGTATGCTAAATATGAAAAAAAAAAAGAAGAAAATGATAATTGCATGTCAATGGTTGTGCACATATCTTACCTGTTACCACAGATATTACCCCCAGATCTAATCACAACTTTGGCTCGCATATTAAGACCATTAGGAGTTTTTCTGGACTCCTATGAACAAACACTTTATTTTCAGATAGTTATATAGCTATGAATATCCAAAATTTATTCCAGTTAAAATTTGGTTTTATTCTAGCTCACTGTGTATCAGCAGAGGGAGGGATTTATGTGATAGCAACTTAAAATCAACAGTTAGAGACACTGTCTGCATACACAAACATTGAATCAAGCTTGCATCTTTCTTCAGTTACTCATTCTGCTCTTCAGTTATAAATGTCATTTTGATGTGATTTTGTATTATATGTTTATCATACACTATATTATGTACTATATATAATCTAATATTTGTGTACTTTTTCTAATTGTTACAGGTGTTACTGCTTACATACTATCATATGACTATGTAACTATTTAATTATATGGAGGTATTTAATGACCTTTCGAATTCCATATCATTAGAAAAATATTTATGGATATTTCAGTTAGAAAAATATACCTGATATTCTCACATAATATTTCATTTACTTATGAATACCCCAATTATCTCTCTTTATAGTATTTGGAAGGGGAGTAATTATTCCTTTTTCTAAAGGTTTCAGGACTAAGACTTTTTTAGGGCTAGTACTGAACTAGTTATGTGATTATAATGTCCATTGTTCATTTCTGCTTTGATTTTTGTATTCATGTACTAGTTATGTGATTATAATGTCCATTGTTCATTTCTGCTTTGATTTTTGTATTCATGTACTACTTAACACAGTGTCTTTTCTTTATCCTGGTGAGTAATAGTTATCTTCCCCTTATGAACAGGGTGGGAAATCTTGCGTAATTGGCTAGATATCCCTTTCTCAAAGCTCAGAACTTTGTCTTATTAACACATCTATGCTTATAGAAGAACTTTCTATGACTTAATTTCGTCTTGGATGAAATTACCAGTGCAAAAATGTTTTAGAAATAAGGTAGGCTTTCTAAACATATGCCATATACAAAATTATTGCAATTATTTCCAAAGGCTATAACCAAATTGTTGTTTTGTTGCTTACTTTTTCCTTTTTTTTTTCATTCTCATATTTAGATTTAAAAAAGTTTCCAGACTCACCTTCTAAATTTTCAGCAGATTCAGTGTCCAAACTCAAAGACAAGTCACAGCTTTCTCAAGCCATCTAAACATTTTTATGAGGCAAAAATTTCAAAGCTCATTTACATCTCTTAACTTTGAACATCAATGATTAACTTATCAATCTGAAAAACTTTAATATTAACAAAAAACAAACAAACAAACTTAGGTATCAGTTTGATCTAGTACAGGTATCAACAGATTTTATTTTTAATGAAAATTTGTACTTCATTTAATGTACATCACTGTTAAATATATATATCTTTAAGACGCCATGACAGTGTCTTTCTGTCTTATACTTTGAAGATTTTTGTGCATTATAGCACATATTTGCAAAATCAGTGGTGCCTTTCAAAACATTCAGCTCTTTTTTTTTCTTTTTTTTTTTTTTGAGATCCTTAATGAGGTCTGAAAGCCTCATAGTTGATGAAAGTGTGTTTACTCAAGAAGTAACAGCTATTACAGTTTACCTACTGAAAGTGGCATAATTAACAGCTTTTGTTAACTCTAAGGGATTCCAGACATGCAGCATCACAGCTGATACTAAATATCTTGCTGAAAACTATATAAAACTGCATCTTAGTTATGGGTTACCAGCAATAACTCTTCTCAAATATAAATAGAAAACAAAAGCATTTGTTACTGTACTTAGCAAAGATAGGAATGGCAAACAATTCACACATTCTTTGTGTCAAACCTAGATTACAGGGAACATAATTGAAGTAGGATACAAAGCCTTTACCAGTAAAATCTAGTTCCCTTGAAGCCACCAATGAGCTTTCTGAAAAAAAAAAAGCATGCATAGAGTCTGGATAGATTAGTAATAGCTGAAAATTCTTAGTCTGACAACCATATGATCTCCTTTTTTGGAAATTATAGTAGATAAACATCACAAACTGTTGTGATTGATGCTAGTATGTATTCTAGATTTTCTTTTTCACCACCAATGATTTACTTTGTTAAGAGGGCAATTATAGGTAAAAGGGAAATAGTAAAGAATGGAATTTGTTTGTATCATTATATTAGTGACCTAGCCATTCTTCATGCCAATGGAAAATTTTCACTCTGCCTAAGAATTTCACCCCACCTAGGAATTTTCATCCAAACTATGCTAGATGATCTACCTTTTGAGACAGTTATTTCTCTTGACTTCAGTTGACAGAGAAATAACTGTCTCCAAAGGTAGGTCTTCTGACATTGTTGGGATGAAAACTAATCTGTAGGGACTCATCTTTCATCATCAACCATAAAAGAATAAGCAATAAATTAGACACCTAAGTGTCTGCTAGTTTTTAGTTGGCTAAAACTAAGAAAGCTGACTCTCATAACTAGCCAAATGCTGCCACAGGAAAAACAAAGAAAAAAACCCCCGAATATTAGAGTGTTAATATGGGTAATACAACAAGGAGGTACAGCAATGAGAAACTAGCAATGAACAGAGGCAAAGTGATTGTGAACTTATTTCATGAAAGATCTTTCTAGCTGATGGAAACAGTAGCTGCATACTTTTATAACTGAAGATAGTCATGGTAAGCTGTGGGATAGAGAAGATAGGGCAAAAACTAACATTTTTTTTTTTCCTGTTACCGTGGTTCATAGTATAGTTCTTGGTTGTCCCTTGAGTACTATTGTAATAACATGATTAGTCATACTAAATGAATAAATTAATACAATATCACACAAAACTGAACGATCTGGTCCTTCTCTTGATCAGATCTGTGTTCCTTTCTTATGTACCCCGTATATTGCTACTACAATACAAATGAGTCACTACAAAACTTTCTGTTGCTTTTCACAGGTTACTTTGATCTGTGCATTTGTCTTCCGTGGTCATGAATAGCCTTAGCTCATTAATAATTAAAGCATTAATTAAAAGTGCTAGAGATCTTCCAAACTTTTCATGGGGCTTGTCATTTTGTACTCTGCAAAACTCTGCAAAAGAATTAATAATGAGGGAAATGAATAGAATTCCCATACTGTGAGTAATTGCTTCAAAAATCCACCCTTTATGAACATGGTACACCAAATTGTCCCTGTATTCCCTGGAAAATAACGTAAGTATGTATGTTAAGACTGACATTCATGAGCTAGGCTTGAAGTCCACTCCTTCTCTCATTTTTCCTCAAGGGAAGACCTAGTCAGCATAGTAGAGAAAACTTTCTGACACTAAGTGGGTAGAGAGAAACACTTTCAAAACACAAGAGAAAGAGGGAAAAGATAAAAAAAAAAAAGAGAGAGAGAGAGGACTCCAGGGACCATATTGCCTGGAGCAGGAACACAAATAGAGAACAAATCCTGGGGAGGAAAGCTCTAGTAGTGCAAGAAGAGGAAAGGAGGGAGGATAAGCTGCTAAGTAAATGTGAAGGAGAAGGAGGAGAAGAATAAGAGTAAGAAAAAGAATAGCTTCACAAATTATGTGAAGCATCACGTACTGAGAACAAAAAAAAGTTGAATAAAGAGAATGTAATAAAGATTTGTGGGGCAACACTGGGATATAATGGGAACTACTGAGAAGCAGCAGAAGTCATTATGGTCAAGAGTGATGGTAATTAATAAGTATGAAGAGGGGATGGTTTGACTGGCTGAGTTAAAAGGATGAGACTGGTGCTAAAATTTGGATAACAAAGTTATAATATTAAGAAGCAGGCCATCCAAAGAGATGTAGCTAAAGAAAAGGGAGAATAGAGAGAATCTGTCTTGATAATTGCCTCTAAAGTTTAAAGAGAATGCAAATGACAGTCAATACACGTGAAATCTCCTTCCAGTGTCTTCTCTTTCTCATGCTAGTTCAGTGAGCATAAGATTTTGTTCTTAGTTGCCTGAGGTTGTGATGATGAGAGATTTTGTTCTTGGTAGCAAAGTACGCGATTGAAAGTATACATAGATTTTGACTGACATCTGTAATAAAGGTAAGAGGGAGCATCCCACCAAAAATTCATGTTCATATTTTTTAAGCAAAAAATCTAACAATCAGGTGTTAGAGCATAATTAAGAACAGAATTAGGATGGCTCTTAAGAACACAATTTGAGATTCACATTAATATAGTGATATGGTGTGTGTAATCATGCTTTCTTCCCTACAGGTAACTTGTCTTATTCCTTGTACTGAATACACTTATGTCACTTCAAGGTCATGAAGTAACAAAAAATCCCAAAACCTGTCAACAAATTACCTGTAGGCTTATTATTATTATGTTGCAAAGGAAAAAAAAATGGAAAAAATTCTGCAATTAAGTCATTTGATTAGCGTGACAAAATCCTCGACTCTTTACTTATCCTACAACAATATTTTTATGTCTCTAAGGCAAACTTTACATATATGCCATACTAACACCCTGGGGTTTCATTTAGACAGATAATAAGTGCTCACAGTTGTAGTTAAAGCCAATGGATCCATGCTGTGAGCATAAAGTCCTATAGGAAGCTGATTTCCCTTAAAAATCAAGACTTACTTTAATTAAAAGTCGGACACTCAAATATCAGTGCATATATGTTCCTTATCTAAGACACTCTCTCCCTCATTACAGAATGTAAGAAGATGGATTAATTAAAATTATTAAGTCATTCAGATTCTAGAGGGAGCATTATGAAAAAGCTTATGAAGTTAATACTTAAATATGCCATGTGTGTCTTTAAAGGAAAGTTTGAATAGTATGTAGTAAATATACAATATGATAAATTGTAAAAACAAAAAATACTGAACTGTTGTCCATTAAGAAAAAATACTAC
>JAUBNY010000135.1:696837-712790 GCA_032275445.1 Crypturellus soui | reverse complement strand
AAAGAAAGAAAGAAAGAAAGAAAGAAAGAAAGAAAGAAAGAAAGAAAGAAAGAAAGAGAAAGAAAGAAAGAAAAAGACACACCATTATGGGAGATTTAAATTTTTTGACATTAATTTGAAAAGAAGTGACCCCACAGGCCTAAAGTATGTGTTAAGTAGGAATTAAGTATGGTTGAATGCATAGGTTGACAAATTTCAGTGCAAAATAGTCTAAGAAGTAAGAGGGTGCTGATGCTTCTTTATGTAAGCAGCAGGGAGGAGCAGCAGAGGGGCTGGTTATAAAAATGAGCTTACATCAAGAAATCACAAGCTGATTCAGTTCATTTTAAACTGCAAGACAAACAAAAATGAATCCATAGATGCAGCCTGGGATTTTAGAAGAGCAATCTTTGAAAAAATAAAAAATTACTTGCCAAAGTTGACTGAACTGCAGCTCAAGGAAGTGAAAGAATTGAATTATTTTAAGTCAAAAGTGCAAACATTATCTGAAGCTTGCATTTCAAGCAAAAGGGAAAAAAAAAGAAAAAAGAAAGAAAAAGAAATCTTGTCAGAAAAGGCCTTCAGACCTCCCAGGAGGAAGAAGCACCTTACACAGGATATTAAGAGTAAATAAAGAACCTAAAAGGAATAGGAAAAGGGATTGATGAGCAAGAAGAGCTATGTCTCAGAGGTCAAAAAGGTGAAAATAAAAAGGTAATGGCCAAAAACCTAGTTGAGCTGAAACCTGGAAAGGAAATTAAAATAAACAGTAGAAATTCTTCAGCCACATATATAAAAAAAAAACAAGAACGGGAAAAGTTGAGGCAGCTACATATTTAAAAAGTTGAGAAAAGGGTTAATCTAAATATGGCAGCAGTTTTGTCAGTGTTTAAAGACGTGTCTGTGGTAACAGTTCATCCACTTTGTATCTAGTCCGCTGTGTAGTGCTATTTTTATTTCTGTAGATCACTTTTTAGATTTCTGTAGGAGTTATTATAAAGTTTTAGGATAGATTATGATGGAAAAAATAACCAAGAACATGAAAATAAACTACCACCTGTGAGTTCTCAACAGGAAAAAAAGGACCAAAGGAAATTAAAAAAAAAAAGCGCTTTCCCATGTCCCATTTTGAGAGGATTGCCAGCTCCAGGAGTCCTAAATGCAAGGTTTGATGCCAGCATCTTGCTGCCAGGGTGGTTGCTGAGGCCCTTCTGCTGCAGTTCTTGGCTGCAGGGCAGTACAGCCTATTACGCTAGCACATATATTGCAAGTTGGGGTATATCAAACTAGAGGTTTGCACCTTCTCTTTTACCATGCAGGAACTACAGTAGGTAACCAAGTAACCAAGCAGAATATGGCAATGCCTCTACAGCATCCTTTATTCCTAGGGCAGGTACCTCTAGCAGCTCCTTTTTCTCCCACAAGAGATAAAGAAATAATATTCTATCTAGTAAATCCTCATTGGTAAAATGGACCCTACAGATGAATAAAATTTACAAAAGGCTTGGGTATGGCCTTCATTTTTGTTTCTGATACAGGTCCATTGAGAAAAAATGCCCATGACAGCCCCAGATGAAAACCCTTAATCAAAATTTACTATATGCATAGGGAAGGTTGGTAATGATTAAGCCAATTGAGATGACATCTTGGCAATAATGATCCTACTGCATTTAGTAGTAGATTACTGCATATTGCATTTAGACTTGGGATATTAGTTTTATTTACCTATCTCGTGGCAACTGTGTTCAGTGAAAGCTTCCATTTTTTAGTATGAGGCACTGCTTTTTCATAGACCTAAGGGTAAGAAACTTTGTAAGGTCCCATAAATTAAATAAGGTTGTACCAGCCACTTGTTTCTTTCTCATCACCATTGATGCATCTTTCTATGCTGCTTCCTTTAAAACCTTGCACTTCACATAGATTCCCTGATATACACAAATACCTTATGAAGGCACTTTATTATGCCTCATGAACACATCGTGCTGCTAACTTGAGCAAAATAAATAAGGGGATATTGGAAATGCTTGTGGAACTGGAAGAGAGGAAAGATGCGAGTATATTTTGCAGGTGGCTGTCTTTGAATAGTAGACCTTCTTTGAATGTATACCCAGCGATGGAATGGAAAGGAAGAAGATTGGATTGGGAGATTGTCATTTTTTGTGACATTTAAAAAATAAAGCTTTCATAAGAATGTATGGGACAAGCATCAAAGCTATATACAGAAGCAGAAATGACACCTTTTGCTTCCTGTAGGACAGTTCATAGATGACTTTGCTTTGACCTATTCTCCAGGTGTCCGCTGACTAAATAACAATGACCTAAGATGAATTTTTCATCCAAACAGAAACACTGGATACACTGCTCGTTCATCATTCCCACTAAATGCATTCAGAGGGAGTAGGCCACCCTTCCCTGCTATGCTCCTTCTCTCCCTCAGCATTAGCCACAGTGTATAAAACAGACAAGATAACTTTCTCCTCTAACTCGTTCTGTGGGCAGCAATCAATTCTAATCTCTCTTTCTACAGTGGCTTGAACCGCCCTTAAGGTTTTCATCATGTGTATACTGGACCATAAATGAATGTGTGTCTGCTTTGAAGTTTAAAATGGTCTAATGTATGTCTTCCTGCGGTTTTCTGTCATTGTTGCCATATACTTTAGTCCGTCCATCCATCTGTTTCCTTTTTGTCATAAGTTAATCTCAGCTCTCTAGTGAAATGTCAGACCTGAATATTTGCTCCCTTGGAAAAGTAATTCCATTCATTAAGTCTTATCATTCCTTCAGGAGACCATATCCCCAAGCTATTTTGCATATATCAAAAGTATCAAATAATTGAATGAGAGTTCTTTCTAGTTTGGGACAATTAATGCTGTGTTTATTCACCTGTAACTGCATTTTTCTGTGGCATTGGCTTTGTTTCTAGCTTTAAACTTTTGGATGGCTTATATCTTTAATGCAGTTTCTTATACCTAGGATACCACTGGCCTTTTTTGATTTTTAGTTTTCAGATAATTTTATAGATTTCTTTTGGCTAGAAGTGTAGTGTAAGCTATAAAGGTGAAACAACTAGCTCAGCATCTTCTTATTTATCTTCAGACATGTACAGGGATGTGTGTGTGTTGGAGAAGGGAAAGTCCTATACAACCAAAAACTAATCAATGGCCTAAAATGCCTGTTAATAACAGTAATCAGCCTAAGTTAATGGTGTCTTGAGATTTCTTTACAAATACATTCAATAAACTGGGGGGAAGTATGTCTCCAGTGAATAAATTCAATTCAGTGTGTCTCAGAGTATTTTTAAAGTTGAAAGCACAGTGGACAGGAAAACCCTGAGTCATCAAATATGCACGCAGATATAATATCTGATCACAAAGAGAGAAAAAAGGCAGATTAAGTCTGCTCAGTCCCTTGTTAAAGTCCAAGACTGTCTAAATAGTCATACCAGTAAAATCATGTCCTCGAATCCTGTGCTAATCCATTCTCAACAAGCTTTTCAGAAAACGGGCTCAGATACAGACTCTTCTAGTATAATCTCACATAGCCTAGAATATTTCTCCATACTTTCCCAAATATTGTTTACTGGGGAGCTAAGCAATGATATTTCAGTCAACTATAATTGTTAACTAACGTACTTCTTAACCATTTTAGAGACTTAGATTCACCTGACTTTAATTCTTTACTAATGTATTTATTAAAAACTTCATATACTTTTTAGATTTATTCAAGGAACTATTTATTCAATGAACTATTAGTGAAGTGTTAATAACTTAGCACATTTAATAGAAAATAGAAGGTGTTATTACCACAAAGTAAAAAGCAATAAGAAGTATCAATTAAATTTCCTTATCATGGTTCAGGCTTTAATTTTCTGATTACAGTATTGGTGTACTTTTATATTTCCAAAGTGAATGTCTGGGGAACAGCTTCTTATAGAAGAGACTGAAAGTTTTCTGAATCTGTGAGAGCTGCTATTTATTATCTGTAAGAGCCACTATTTGTTTGTTTTTATGCTCCTGGGAGGTATTAATTGTTTGAAGAAGCCCTTTCTTGCTCTTCCATATGCCTTGCAGTTGTCCATAGCTGTCCATATCTGTATATATATCTATACATATGTAAGAATATACAAGCATTTATATGCACATATAGCATAAAAAAAAAAAACAAGGATGATGTCTATTTAATCTTTATATCATGTAATCACCTAATCAATGGGGACCGACCAGATTATTAGAAAGCCTCACAAATGTTTTGTTCATGAGAAATATGGGTTCTGGGAAAATGTGATCAACTTTGTGCATATCCATGTAATCAAATCAATAATTATATATTGTACCCATGACCTTCCAGACCATCAGCTGAAGTCCAAGCAGGAAACACCTCAGACAACTCTTGGCAACTGTGTTTAGACAACTCTATGAAGTCTCTGGTAGCCACTCACTGTAAAAGGAGTTTGGATACCTACAGTTTAACTCACTTGCCTGTGCCCAAATACCATCTGAGAGGCCTGCCCTAATGAATTACGCATGTCCTCCAACTGAGTGTCCTTCCATCTGTGTACCACACTTGCTTGCCTCATGTGGACATTTCTCTTACCTTCAGGTGTCTCAAATGCTACTAAGCACTCTAGCTTAGATGTGTAACATTTAAGTGTTTTAATTTTGAGTTTGTCTCACCCATAATCAGTTATATGACTGATTCAGTGAACTATCTGCATTATCAAAACTAGTAAACTATGTTCCATAAGTTTCAGAAATGCATTTTGGAAAGAAAGAGTTATGGGCTTCATTGTAGAGAGGACAGTTTGTAGGCATAACGTTTTGGCTTTTTCTCTCTCGCATTGCTTTTCTCATTGTAGAGGGTTTTCTGCTGTGTTATGTCCTTCTTGGACAATCTTGTTTGGTGAGAAGCAGTCACATCTCCTCATTAGAACTGTGTTAAGCACAGGGGAAAAAAAAGTGTATAAAAAGTGTTGAGATAAAAATTTGCTTTTTCCCTTTAAAACACCATCAGAGGGGAAATCTGTGGCTTGTACCATCCCTTAAAAAAAAAAGAAAAAAACTCAGCCAAACACCACATGTTCAAACTTTTTTTTTCCTGAAATATGGATAATATAGGTGAGCATAAACATCCAAATATCACATCTAAGCTTAGAGTGACTATGTATAAGGAATATAAGCTATAGTTCTGATTTGTTCAGACCTGTTATTTTTCTCATCTTTACTTTTCATCCATGCAGGAAGTATCCTTATAATTAATTCATATAACTGCTTCAAATTTCTCTTCCTCCTAAGAGACCAGATGAGTCTTTATCTCTGCAAACAGGCATCCTTCTGAACTGTTTACTAAGTGAATGAGTATCTCACTACCTATTACACAGAAACTACAATTCTGGTAGCCTTTCACTAAGACAGCTTGGTGTTATCTAAAGTCATCTATCTACAAATGTGTAAGGACAGAACATTTCCTCAGTAATGTGTTTCATTGCAGCAATCAAGAATAAAACAGGCTTCCTGGCAGAGGATGTTGAGCATCTTGCCTTCATCAAAATAATACAACTCTAGCTCATGGCTGAGGGGAAAAGATAACTTTCACTTAAAAGAATTTCAGGAAAACTCGTAGCTAATTAGTAGACTTGCCCTTGTAGCTCTGCTCTTTGAGTTATACAGTAGTCAGTCGTATCGAATGACTTAGTAAAACATTCACAGTTTTGTTCATGAAATTAATATAAACGTCTTTTTTTTTTTTCAGGTTTTGTTATTCCAGTGTTGATGATCCAGCTAACCTTTGGGCAAAGTATGAAGAGAATCATTTCTTTTTGTCATGATAGTTGCTGCTAATCTTGCTGTATTTTTTCTTATACTTGAGATTGAAAGATGGGCTTTTGAAAGTATGTTTCTTTTCAAAGGAGAGAGAGATTTATATTTCCTCTCCCACTAAAGTTAATCAGAGCATATGACCATATACATAAACAGTTTCCCAATTACATTCAAAACATGCAAACAAATGAAAGGTTTGTTGTTATTCATTACCATCAATGAAGACAGAAATTTCTTCCCAACTTTAATAACAATTACTAGTTGCCATGTGATGTTAAAGACATAATTTTACAAGGTTTTCCTATACAGAAGATAACACATTGATTAATCTAAGATTTATCCTTTCCTATATTTACTTTGATCTTTAGTTAAAAATTTGGATAAACTTATTTCATTAAACTTCTTTCTACATGTAATAGAAACACCATCTGCCAATGAGACCCTTTAAAAGAATGTGACTTTATTTATTCATGAAATATCATTCCATACTTTGGCTATCTTATGCATGAAGTTAGGATTAGTTAATTAGAAACACATGTTTTCCCAAAATGTTTATTTGAAACCCTTAAAGAACTTTCAGGAGGGTTTTCTGAACATGTTGCTTGGGAAAGCATGGAATTGGCTTGAACACCCACAAGATACCAAGCAACCATGCAGCCTAATGCCTCCTGTGTAGATACAGCTGCAGGCAAGCAACTGCCAGTGCTGATACTAGGTTAAACAGTTTAACAGAAGCAGGTGGTTATGTGTTTCCACGTTGCTGAAAACAAAAATAAGATCAATTAATACCCCCAGTGGGCAGATCTGCTGAACAGACGGGCATTCAGCTGGATGAACTTTCTGGAACAAGTTATTCTGAACAATAATTTTCAAAGGTCTCTGCTAATTCTAACAAGAGCCTTTGTGAGATGAGAAGAAGTAGAGTAAAAAGTTTTGTTTCTGCCATTTTCACTGACCTTAGTTAAAAAAAACCACATGCACAGTTCTCAACTTCCCTACCAAGCAGAGCTTTCCTGCCTACATCTTCAGCAGAACAATTAATTAATCCAAATCCAAGGAAGATTTCCCTGAAATAACAATCAGAATTGTCCCCTTGTTTTTGAATGAGCAACTAAAGTGTTGTGAAATTATTTCTTTCTAATTATGACTTAATTTCTATGCTGGATTTGTGATTCAAGATTCTTACTTAGAAGTTTATGAACTCATGTCTGGAGATTTATGTTTTGTTTGTCAACTGTAGAGAACAACTGCTTTTTATAGAAAGAGCCATCAAGGAAAAGATGCCATTATTGTGTATAAGGTTTTTACTTCATACTTAAAACAGAATTTCTTCAGATTTGTCACGCTAGCACTTTTGCTTCCATTTTGTTAGAATTAATGTGTGTTTTTCATTATATGCAGTATTTCTAAGTGATCAAGAAAAAATAAACAGGTTATGTTTTTTAACTCAGAGTTATTCTGAAAGAAACAAAGGTGTTTACATATAGAAAAAATAGATTGGAATAGATACCTAATTTTTAGATATCTATAGCTGGGGAATGAATTCAATCTTGTATGTGCTTGTATGCATTGTTTGTTACTATTGAAAAAAAAAAAAAAACAATAATGGGATGGGTTCATGGTACTTTTTCCCCCCTTTTTATACCTAATGCTGTAATTTAGACACATGGTCCTTTCTTTCTACGTACTCTGTCTGTCAGAAACATATGTCATTCCTCACAGAAGAATAACAGCTAAATCCCAATCTGACAAAGACTGGAGATTGATCTCCTTTAATCAAATTGCTCAAAATATTGGAGATTATTCGTATACATTTTTATTCAGCCTCTTTTTTTGATTAGTGAAACATGAAAGGGTATTATTTGTATCTAATGGTGTTTTACTGACATTGACTATTGCATACACCTCATAAGTATAATGAAGTCTTTTCAAATAAGATTTTTGAAGTCATTATTAAATTAAGGCTAAAATCTGTATATCATATCAGAATCTTCATATATTTCTAAGAGCACTTCACATATGCTACTTTTCCACTATCATTGTCTCATCCTTAAGATATTAGAAACCCAAAAAAGGAAAGAGGAAAATATCTGAAGCATTATGTATATTAAAGCCTAAAAAATGGTGAAGCTATTTTATATAAAATCATCTTTAAAACTGTTTTCTTCAAAGTGATAAATAAATGACCAGACTGTCAAGCACATACTCTTATGTTTTAAAATCTTAATTAGTGATCTGTGTCAGAAATCAAATCAAGATTCGGTCTCTTCGTTCATGTTTATATTCCCATTGAATAAATAGTAATTGCACTATATATTTCCTATGACAATAGAGCCATTATAAAGCATTTATATCTGTCTTTAGATGCAAGTATTTTTGTACCTGTACCAACACAGGCCAAATGAAAGCAGTGAAAATATTTTATTAAATAGGTGAATGGGCAACAGAGCCATATGAAGAAGATATCTCCTAATTGCCTGCAGTGCATCTGCTAATAAACTGCCACGGCTCACAAAAAGCACTTCTAGGATAAAGGTCAGCACAATTCTAAAGGCTAAATTATTAATTAATATCAGGCAGCTATCATAACTTGCTGGTTTCTTGCCATTGTAAAGCATGCTGGTGGAGGGCTAAGAAGCGAAGGTATTATGCGTGATGAAAACTATAATAAATCTTTAGTAAGTTCTAATTTTACATAAACCTGCTGCAACCTTCATTTGTTACTAATATTCAGACTGCAAAATCTGTGATGTCCTAATTGCCTTAGATAATTTGCTGCAGATTTAAATTCAGTACAATGAGTAATTTCCTCAAAACTGTAAGTAAAATCTAATGCTTGGTTGCTGAACACTAAATGATTTATTGCTATGTTTGTCTGAAACCAGAACATCCTGAATCCAAAGTGGGAACTGACCGTTAGAAATGGCATATTTAATTTACCTCAGCAAGTTGTTAGCCCATCTTTTGGTTCACAGACTGCTGCTGATCCAATCTGCTACATTACTACCAAAATTTGCAGTATGCTATTTTATGATGTCTACGCTGATTTTTGAGTGATAACTTTATCAAGCATCTCAAACTACTTGTGCTCATTTATGAATTAGTTTCCTGGAAAGATCATCGTTTGTTAATTCCCTAAATGATGGTAGAAAGGTCATCTTGGTTCAGGTAAAGAGGAAATTTATTAAATCTGCCGGAGGCTAACAGAAAGAAATTATATTTCTTGCCGATGTCTTCAGCTGCATCACCAATCAAAATATGGGAGAGTTCATGCAAATGTCAAGTTTCATCCACCTATCTCAATTATGCCCACATATAAAATGAATAGGCATAAGACAAGTGGATTTTATTATAAAAGGAAGCAAAGAATAGAGATGGATAATGCAAGTCAGTTCTGTTTAAAACTTCATTTTAGATGGGGACATTCCAACAAGCAATGAATGAGTGAGCAGCAGACAATTTAGATACTGTACTGCACTGATAAAAATATATGTTCTGTTAATTTTACTGTAGAACTAAGTATAAATCTTTGTGTCATCTTTCATTTGTTATGAGATAGCACTGTTTATGAGAAAATAACTGATTTGTTTATTGTCCATAGTAACACCACTGTATTGAGATATGGTTAACAGAAATAGAGGTCTAATAAGATGCATCATTAAATATTACTTTCATGCATTATACTCAGTAGGCTTCTCTGTTAGCATTTTTGTTGACAAATCAAATGAAGGCTGAAGTACATATTTTAAAATGTTTAATATGATAATATGTAATTCATTTTAATTCATATAAAATTTCACTGGGTTATTAGATGATTAGAATAGGGAAGTTCTAACTATTTTAAAGAGATACAAGTACAGTTAGTGAAAAAATAAAAAATATAGGAAACTAGGATTGTTTTTTTTTCTAGTTCTATTTCCTGAATTGTGTAAGATTTGAGAAGTGAAATCGCTATTTTTATACACATTGATTTAACTGAAGTTCCATAGACATTAAGAAAAAAAATGTGCTTGTGCATTCATTTCAAGAAACTTGAGGTTTCATCAAGAATTAAAATAGTTTGAAGTTGGGTCAAATCCAATCTGGCACTTAAAAATATTTCATACAAACCACCTCTCTATGAACATAGGCAGTTTCACTAGGAAATACTGCACCACTTGTTCTTCATTAAGAAGATATGATTTTGATAAATCTCCCTAATATAGAAATATATTGTAAATATATTGCTGTGTATATACATGCATATACACTCATGCATTTCTAAGTATATACATGGTTGCTGTTCATATTTTACTAGTAAAACTACATATGCACCTATCAATCAGAAGGACAGCAAACAAGACAGCAAACAAGATAATTTCATTTTAAAAAAAAAGCTAAAACAGTGATTTTGTTATTTATTGACTTATTTTACTTATTTGCTGAGGTCTTTCTTTAGGGCACTTAGAAACTGTGAGGTCTAATGCCACTGAACCACACTAAACTCTGAAAGGTAGGGCACCACCTTTAAAAAAATGCTCACCAGTTCAGTGGTTGATTTCAAAGATAAAATATTGTCAAAAGCTGTAACAGATGACATTTTTTGATGTTTTAGGGTCTTAAGTAGATGTGTTGGGCAGAAGGTATCTCCATTATAAATCACATAAATCAAATGAAAGCAATAGAATTTATGTATTTGGATTTGAAATGAATTTCATCCAAATAAGAACATGTTTTAAGAGCATGCGTGATTAGACTCTCAAGAAAAATGAAATCTCAGACAAAAAGCTAATTGAGTACCTTTATCTCTTAAGGGAAAAAAAGCTTTCTTGAAGTTCCTTTTTCCAGAAAGAATAACTATCAATAAAAACAGAGCACAAAGAAAAGCTTGACTGTTCATGTCAATCTACCCTTTCCTTGTATTCATTATGTCTCACTTACTTATTCATATATTCAAAGGATTTTACCTCTGAAAAAGTCAGATCTCCATTAGAAGGAAGTGAAGTTTTATATTTGTTCCAGTGATAAACAAATCTTTTCTGAACAGATTTTGAGACAAAGTATAAAAACATAGGGAAACAGATGCCAAACTTTACTGTAATGAGGATTCCTGCATTTAAAGGTATAAATTAAAACAAAAGATTCATGTTTTTGTTCACCATAGTTTGAGAGATGCACAATTGTGTTTTATGCACAATAAAGCAAATAATTTAAGCATTCCCCTCAAGAAAGAAGATTTTATGATTCAATAAGTGTTTACTTCTTGTCTCCTTCTATGCAGCAATTCTGTTGAGATCCTGAATTAACCATGTTTTTCGTGGTTTCTGCCTTTGGCCAGAAGTAAAGATTTGTGAGAGAAAACCTGGTGACAAAAAACCTCACTGTCTTCAAACAGAATATTTGATTTCACTGTATAAGAAACTTTTGTCCTTTTAGAAAGTGGTGATGATAAGGCTTTAAATATTAATGTGAAAAATAAATTTAAAAGATTGAATTTAGAAGAAAAGGGAGTTTGAGGAAAACCACATATGAGACAAAAAACAGACCTATCTTTACTCTCAAAGAAAACAAAAATGTGCCTTTTAATCAGCAGTGGGGAGGACAGACGGCTTAGCATATCATTCAGAGCTAACGCTGTGAGCAATCAGTACTGCAACATGTGTACTGCTACTCAGTGGCACTGAAATGCAAGGTATCTGTACACATGCTTTGAACTTGAAAATATCAGGGATTCAGGCTTGACAGAGATTGGTGGTTGAGCAGTTTTGTAGTAAGCGCTCTACTTTCCTGTCACCTCAAAGGAATTCAGTTAACCCCACAATTTGCAGGAAACCCAGGCTCAATTTTATATGCTATTGTGCCAAGAATTGGACAAAAATATTTCAAGTAAATTCCTTCTAGTGAACTTTTGCAAAAGACAAAGTATAATTATATTAGCCAAATCATCCTGACATTCAAAAATCTTTATAATTTTCTTCATATTTTTCCCCAAACCTAGCTACCCTATGCACACACATGTCTTGTCTTTGCTAAAAATAAATGTGGTTTGCAGCTCACTAATAAAACTCAGGCAAGATGAAGAGCAAATTGAATTCCTGAGCGAGACCAAGATCAGAAACACAACTCAGCATCTTGCAGTTTGCTTAGAGCCAGCAGACCCAGAATAAACAAATTCTGAAATCAGGGATTATACCAACAGTTTAAGCCCCACACAATCGGTGGGATATTAGAGCAGAGCACCAGCTTCATTATAATTTCAACTGAGGAGGACTTACAGTTTAAAAAATAACCTAAGTGTGCTAAAATTCTGCATCTTCTGAGTCCTGAAATTTGCTATGCCTCATATGCATGCCAGGTCATGTTTACTGTTTGTATCTGGGGCAAACGTAAGCAAGAGGCTGTCAAGTTATATCTTTCTGTAAAACCTTCAGAATTTTTAAAAAAATCAAGAGGACTATATTTCCGTCTCTTATTCTCATAAGCATGTATGACCCTAATATATTTCTGCAGTGGATCTATTTCTTATCATTAATCTTTTATTTAAAAGGCTATAAAATGGCTCACATTTCTGTTATGTTACAGCACTTCTATGCCAGTGTGACACCCTGGACTGGATAGAGTCACACCAGAGGGAAAAAAAAAAAGAAAGAAAAACGTATGTATATACAAGCAAGCCATGCACTAATTACAAATTAGTAATTTGCTGTTATGGATGACAGTAGAAATATTTAAGGAGTTATAAAATAACAAATAGTTTTTTAGAAGACTATTCCCCCTCATTTTATTTCCACAAGAGAATGACTGAATTACTTAGAGCACTAAAAATAATCCTAGATTATCATCATCAAGTGAATTTGATAGAAAAGGTCCCGGGACCAGCATTTGCAGAAACTAATTCTTTCTGAGATATTTTTTCATTTAATCCTTGCTTAGTCTTGCTTAGTCTGCCTGCAAGTTGCATTCCCTGAACTAGTACAAGGTCTGCTATGTGACATTAAAGCAAAGGGCTGAGCATCCTGTCTTGGAAAACAAAATACAGTTCACAGCAATTTCTTACTTGCAGCACCAGATCAGAGAAACTTATGCAACAACTCTGTGAGTTTATCTGCATCAAAAGAGGTAATGCACGAAATACATTTAATATATGGCATAAAAGTGGAAGCTGAATATTTAAACAAATGTCCAGTGGTTGCAAAGAGCCTCATACGACCATCTGTACTGAAGAACTTGACTCCTAAGTCCCTCAGACAGGTGTTCTCCTTATCAGACTTTAATTTGTGTGTGCACCATCACAAACACCTTCCTTGGTTTGCATTGGAAAACCAGGGACAAGGAATGACTTAATAGTTTAGATAATGAAGGGACCAGGACAAACAGCATGCCACAAATAATTTAAGTTAAAGTTTTTTTGGTTTGGTTTGGTTTGTCTTGGTTGGTTTGTTTTGGTTTAGTGTGGTATCATGTTAAAATAATGTTGAAAAATATTACATATTACTTCACAGATAATATGCTTTGAAGTATTACTCAGTTTTGAATTACACAGGGACTATATCTCTAATGTCTCCTGTTTATCATGTAATCAGTATAAACTGTTCAGTCATTGTAAGTCTTTATCTGGAGAAATGAGACCAGACATTTACAATGGTTTTGATTAAGCAAGACTAAACCAAACATATTATTATAGATTCAAAAGATAAGATAATATCAAGGAAGGAAGGAAGGAGGGAAGGAAGGAAGGAGGGAAGGAAGGAAGAAGGGAAGGAAGGAAGGAGGGAAGGAAGATTATTTTATTAATGGATAGCAATATTTCTAAGAATAAAAAAAGAAAGGAGAAAGGAATATCCAGTAAACATATATTAATAGTTTTGCTTAAAATAAACTGAATTACTTAAAAAATATATGCCCAGCTAATTCAAGACAAAATAATTTCCATTGTATACAATACAAATATTGTAAAATGAAAATTTATAAAGCTGAATTCTGAGGCACCAAAATTTGTCAGACAAAGATTTTTATCACACACAGCTGCTTCTTAAACAGTTCTTACTAACTGAGTAGTCATTATTGCATTTATTTTATTTGAACAATATTTTTATGTAATGTGCCATTTGTAATCCTTTACTGGAGATAAGCAATGAAAAAAAAAAGCACGTGTACCTTGGGAAAACGAATGAAAAATATTCTTAAGAATAGTCAAGAATTCAGCTGTAAGCAATGAAGTTTCCAGTCTTAAGATAATCATATAATTAAAACATGAAATGGAGGCACAATGAAAATCAGAGCTGATCTCCATGGCTATTTTTTTGGTATATATTTAGTGTATCTAAATGTCAAATGGAATTTTCAAAAGTATTCAAGATGGATTTCTGGAAGCATTGAATGTTTAGAGACTTTGAAAAATCCTCCCAGAGATAGGATTCAACTGTAGAATCTAGGCATCTAACACAGGATGACTAAATGCATTTCTCTACATGTAAGTTATAGACACTGGAATCTAGTCAACATCTGGGGATCTCTCCTTTTCACCTGGAAGTAGACAGCTACAGCTCAATTCAGTTTACTGCCATTTTAGGTTATATGAGACATCCACTCTCAGCTGTCAGGCATGACACACTGTATTTGAGAGACCCATACCCCACTGAAGTGGTAGCCAACCTCCAGGCAGAACACCATACACACTTCCAATGGTAGTAAACAGTTTAAATCATATTGCCAATATGATTTATAAAACAAATTACTGGGAAAGAAAGTCCTTAATAGTACAAAAAGCTCATTTTTGACCTTTTACTGAGTTTTCCCCTTGATTTATCAACCCATTCTGATTTTTACAATATTGAATTTTGCACCTTTTAATGTGACAAACATTTAAAATTTTTATTTACCTACAAGAACACATGTAATTCTGCTTATCTAATTGCACATTTTTAGTGCTATAAAAATATCATTACCGTACTAGTCATAATAATGTTTAGTCCCAGATAAAGTTTAGAATACAAACTTTTTTCAAAGATTTCAGAGACTTTGCCTGGAGAAAGCAGAGAAAGAAAAAACATATTAGCAAAGACAGTACTATCAAAGACAGTAGTGTGATGCGTGCTATCAAAAGATACTTTTTTTTTTCCAGAAGTTTCATTTATTTATAGAGAATGATAAAACAAGATTTAGTATTGTTATTACTTGGAGATTTAAAGCCCCCTTAAAGGAAACATCGGTTAAAGAAAATCTCACTGTATTTGTAAGCTTTCCAGTTGACTTCCCTGCTTGACTAATCAAGGCAAGATTGGCTTTGGCTACCATGGATTTGGTAGCATTGGCTACCATGTGGAAAAGAATATCATGTGAAGACACCATGCATGCATGAAAATGTCCTAATATGTCATTAGGAGTTATAAGGCTCATACATGAACTGAACGCATGGTAATAATGGGGAAGCTTACCTACATGCAATATGTGTGCATAAAATTAATAGCTATTTAAGAATTAATTGAAATATGTATGACAGATAGTAATAAGTGATTTAAAAAAACGTGTCATGACAAAGCAGAAATAAGAAGACACTTACAAGGAAAAGCCGAACCACAAATTTGAATTCCTAGGTCACCTGTACTTAATTTTACATTTCTTGCTTGACAGTTTGTCATAACCACTACCCAGGTCATATTGAAATAAAGAAACGTGGCAGATTAAACCAGTGTCAAATCTGATGACTACGCAATATAGACTGAATATGTTTCTTAAGGAACTTGAATTCATGATAACTGAAATATGCAGCTTCAGACGATGGGGAAGCCTGGCTGTCCTGGAGTGTCAGTGATCTGACCTTGAATGTGCCTCCAGCCTATGAAAGCTTAGGCAGATTAGCAGATGGTACATTTCCACTCTGTTTTCCAGGAGTTCTGGTCTCTCTCTCAAAATAAAAACGAATGCATATTGTTGGGGTCCCCATGAAAAGCTTCTTCAATGAAAACAACATTCTGCAGTACAAGCTTAGATCTTTTTATTTCCCTAACAATTTACATCTGTCACTCTTTCAAGGTATATTAATTTTTTCTTCATGATTCTACATTACATGATTCTACATGATTCTACAGATATTGAAGATGCCCGTCGCTGGCCGTCCCAGCGAGGCGTCCGCGGGCTGCGTGATCTTTTTCCGTCCTCCACACTGTGGCGCCGGAT
>JAUBNY010000135.1:674464-693514 GCA_032275445.1 Crypturellus soui | reverse complement strand
AGAGGGAAACAGGGGCATGATAGGTGCTAGGCTAATGTGGTGGTCTTTCCTGACTGGGCAAACCCCGTTGGTGGGCGAACAGTCCTCCAGGGCAGACTGCTCCTGGCCCCCACCACCGGGATTCTCGCAGCTTCTAGAAAGACCTAGGCATTGCTCAGTCAGGCCTGCTGGCCTGACTGAGCATGTGCATACAGGGGCCACTGAGCCCCTCCCCCCCCATACAAGATCTCGGTGGGCATGCCCCATTACAGGGTCCCCATTTATGATTCCCAACAGAACTTCCTGTGTTTCAACTCACCCATTACCTGTCCTGTCACTGGCTACCACCAACAAGAGTTTGGTCCCATCCTCCCTACGTTCTCCTCTCAGGTACTTATACATGTTGATCACATTCCCTCTCTGTCTTCTCTTCTCCAGGCTAAACAGGCCCAGCTTGCTTAGTCTTTCCTTGTAAGATAGATGCTCCAGTCCCTTAATTATCTTTGATGCTCTACACTAGATCCTTCCTTCAAGTTCCACATCCCTCTGGTACTGGGGAGCCCAGAACTGCACACAATACTCCAGGTGCGGCCTCATCAGATTTGAGTAGAGGGACAGGATCAACTCCTTCCACCTGCTGGCAACACTCCTCCTGATGCCAGATTGGCCTTCTTGGCCGCAAAGGGCACATTGCTGACTCATGGTTAACTTATTGTCAACCCGGACTCCCAGATCCCTCTCCACAGAGCTGCTTTTCAGCAGGTCAATCCCTAATCTCTCCTGGTGCCTGGGATTATTCCTCCCCAGGTGCGGGACCCTGCACTTGTTCTTGTTGAACCTCATGAGGTTCCTCACTGCCCAACTCTGCAACCAGTCCAGGTCTCTCTGGATGGCAGCACAGCTCTCTGGATTGACAGTCACTCCACCCAGTTTGGTAATGTCTGCAAACTCGCTGTGGGTGCACTCTGCCCTCATCCAAGTCATGGATTAACAATTTGAACAGCACTAGGCCCAGTACTGACTCCTGGGGGACATCACTGGCCACAGACCTCCAACCAGACTCGATCCCATTTATCACCACCCTCTGGGCTCTGCCATCCAGCCAGTCCTCAATCCACTTCACTGTCCACTTGTCTAATCCACAATTTCGGAGATTCCCTATGAGGATATTATGGGAGACAGTGTTGAAAGCCTTGCTGAAGTCAAGTTAGACAACATCTACAGCTCTCCTATTGTCCATCCAGCCAGTCACCTTATCGTAGAAAGCTATCAGGTTTGTGAAACACAACTTTCCCTTGGTGAATCCATGCTGATTATTCCCAATCACCTTCCTTTCCTTGACATACCTAGAGATGGTCTCCATCACCTTTCCAGAGATCGAGGTAAGGCTGACCAGCCTGTAGTTTCCTGGGTCCTCCCTCTTGCCCTTTTTGAAGACTGCAGTGACATTGGCTTTCTTCCACTCCTCCTCCCCCACCCTCCATGACCTCTCGAAGATGATGGAAAGCAACTGAGCAATAACCCCCATCAGTTCCCTCAACACTCTTGGATGCATCCCATCTGGTCCCATTTATTTATGGGTGTCCACTTTGCCTAAATAATCTCTAACCCAATCCCCCTCCACCAGCAGAAAGTCTTTCTCTCTCTGGCTTCTCTCTCTCCTGTCACTGGGCTCTGTAGTTCATGGGGACTATACTGAGCAGTAAAAACAGAAGCAAAGAAGGCATTTAGTAAGAAGGCATTTAGCCTTCTCTGCATCCTCCGCCACCGAGGCTCCCTCCCCATTCAGCAGCGAACTAACATTTTCCCTAATCTTCCTCTTGCTGCTGATGTGTTTGTAGTAGCCCTTTCTGTTGCCTCTGACATCTCTCGCTAACTCCTTGGCCTTCCTTGTTTACATCCCTGCATTCTCTGATAATGTTCCTATATTCTTCCCATGTGGCCTGGCTGTTTTTCCACATTACGTATGCACTCTTTTTTTCTCATCAAGTTTACACAACAGCTCCTTGCCCATCCACGCAAGTCTCCTGCTCAACTTCTTTCTTGTAGGAATACACCAATCCTGAGCTTGGAGAAAGTGGTGTTTGAATACTAGCCAACTAGCCAACAATACTAGCCTGGAATACTAGCCAGGAGTCTGGCCCAGGGGATTCCTCCACGATGCTCCCTGAAGAGGTCAAAGCTAGCTCTCTTGAAGTACAGGGTTCCAATCCTACTTGCCCAGCTTCCTCCTCTCAGGATTGTGAATTCCAGCATCTCATGGTCACTGCAACCGAGATTGCCCCCAACCCTCACATTTCCAGCTAGACCATATCTGTTCATAAATATCAGGTCTAACAATGCCCCTCCCCTTGTTGGCTCATCAACTACCAAGAAGTTACCCAAGACAGATAAACAAGAAGTTATCTGCAAAGCTCCTCAGTTGTGTGATTATTCCAGCAGATGTCAGGCTGGTTAAAGTCCTCCATAAGGACCAGGGCCTGTGATCATGAGGCTTCTTGCATCTGCCTGTAGAAGGCCTCATCCGCTTCCTTTTCCTGGTCAGGAGGCCAGTACTAAACACCCACCACCGTGTTGCCCCTGTTGGCCTGCCCTTTAAACTGCACCCACAGGCTCTCAAATCGTACTTTGTCCTCCCCTATACTGTGCTGTGTACATTTCAGTTGCTCTCTCACGTAAAGAGCAACTTGCCACCTCACCTTCCTGGCCTGCCCTTCCTAAAAAGCCTAAAACCATGCATGGCCGTGTTCCAGTCATGAGAGCTGTCCCACCATGTCTCTAATTGCAGTGAGATCATGATCCTGCAATCACACACGCATTTCCAATTCCCCTTCTTTATTATCCCATTCTGTGTGCATTTCCCCAAAGGCATTTGAGTTGGGCTCCCAATGTGCCTTTCATTCTAACTGGGGCAGCTGCAACTCAATTATGTGCCCCTTCAGTAGTTCTCATATTTTGCCATTTAGCCTCTTCAGGGTTTGGGCACCCTTCACAGGCCCTGGAGTTAAGCTGCTGTGAATGGAATGATAGACTATTGCCTACCTTATCACCCGCTTCCCCAATGATGCCCTCTTTCCCCACCGAATCTAGTTTAAAGCCTTCTTGATGAGACCTACTAGCTCATGGCCCAGGGCTCTTTTTGTCCTTTGAGAAAGATGGATCCCATTAGATGCTATTATGCCTGGTGCCATGTAAGGCTTCCTGTTGCCTAAGAAACCAAAGTTGTGGCAATGACGCCAGCCATGGAGCCATGTGTTGATGGACTGTATCTTACTGTTACTTTCTATATTACTGCCAGCACCAGGAAGAATGGAAGAGAAAACAACCTGTGTACCTGATTTCCTGATCATCTGACCCAATTCCCTAAAGTTCCTTTAGATTGCCCTCAGGCTACATGTTGCCTTTTTTTCTCCTCCCACATTTAGGACCATCAATGGATTATAGTCCGTGGGCCTTCATGAAGGCCTTCGCTTGATCTCCTGCTTGCTGGGATGGATCTTTCCTTAACTCAGAGGAAGTGATCCTTGAAATCGCATGTCTTTTGGACAACTTTTCCCTCCAGGGCAGTATGACTTCAGATTCTTCCAAATAGATCCCTGAACAGGTCATGCTGCTCTCACAAAACCCAAGTTTGTGATCCTTCCTGCCTTCATACTGAACATTCTCAAGCAGTGTGTAAGTACAAGGTCCAGCATAGCATCTCTCATCATCATCTCCTTGATCAGTTGCAATAACACTCTCCAGAAACCTCCTGATTTGCTCATGTCATGCTGTGATGTCCCTGCAGCAGAACCCATGAGGATCAAGACCTGTGACACTCAGGTTTCCTCCAGTTGTCTGTAAAAGGCCACTTTCTTTCGTCCATTTTCTCATCAGGCAGGTGTCATGAACCACAACAACCCATGATGATTTGGCCATTTATCCTGAACCATAAGGCCTCAGCTGGCTCATGATCCATCCTTAGGCAGAGCCTCATTGAGTCCCACCCTTCTGTCATATAGGGCAACTCCTCTTCTTCATCTTCTCCAGTAAGAGAGGCAGATGATAGTCTTGTCCTTTAAAATGCCATCAGACAACTTGATTTGTTCTCATATATGACTATTGAAGTGGAACATTTTATAGGAACATTAAAAATATGAACTGAAATCTTGGTCCAATTAGAAAAACTGACTGGAGACAGAAAACATCTACAGACATACTAATTTCCTTTATCTATCTCTCTCTCTATATATATTTTTATTCCTCTCTAGGGAACATTTGTAAACAATAATTATTCTTCGTAACATATGTGAACAGAGAACACACAAAACAACATCAGTAGGTAATTAGGTTTACACAAATAACTTGAGAAAATAAGCATTTTCTGATTTTTTTCTTTAACCTGTGACAATATTGTAGTAGGACTTAGGTACACATGTCCCAATCCGGTGTTGAGGGAGGTTTCAATATGATCCCAAGAGTGAAATTAAGACACCAATGAGATCAAATGCCACACAACCTTGTTAGCTTTATTCTCATAAGCACAATGGGACAGAGAGAAGAAGAAGGAGAAGACAAAGAAGAAGGATAAGAGAAAAAAGAAAGATAAGCAAGCAAGTGGGAGAGATGCTAAATGTTTCTGAAAATCGGAAGAAATTGAGTACCTTTTTAAGTATCTATGGTTTTAAAATATTTTGACCAGTTGCCCTAAAACATGAAACAAATTCAGAATCTACAAAGCTTTACTTATTTAAATATTAATAAGTTTGAACTTAATGTTCATTTTATAATGATGGTGCAGCATAATGAATTTCTTATTAAATGTGTCTATTATAACAAATAATTGTCTGGACTATACACTTTGATCAATTTTATTCATATATTGCAGGAAAAAAAAATGTAGCTGAGCACTTCCTATGCTCACTGGATTAAAGTTAATTTAGTCCTGCCTATCCATGACATAACAAATGCTCAGTTTTCTCTTTAGATATTGCCTTTGGGTATGGATACATAGGGACACTTACAAAAGTAAATTTGAACTAAAGTTGTGATTTCAAAAGAAACTGAATTTATTCAGTTTCATAAAGATGCTTAAACTGCTGTAACAAAATTAACAAAAGAATTAAAGCTAATTTAACCTATTTTTCTTGGAAGATCCCAAGCACACAGTCCTTTAGAGTTTAAGAAGACTGGCAGTTGATATACATGCTTCCAGTCTCAGGTACTTGTCTGTCTTCTTTGTAAATCTATAGATTCACATATTTATGTATAGATATGAAGTACAGATACAGACCTTTGTTGACTGTTACCATTAAATATATAAATACAAGGTGGCAATATACTAGACTTAGAAAGTGTTATGTATTTCCATTAAACACTAGTCATTCTTAGGAAACAGACTCACCATCCAAACAATGACTAGTTAGCAATTTCATGCCATGAACATTTATATGCATTGTTTCTAAGGCATGGCATGAGAATTAAACCACATCTCGCTGAAATATGTAACATTTCATTTCTATTTTGTGTCACTTTATAAATGCACAGAAATTGCTTGAGGGTGCACTATAACACTGACAACTTTTTGCATAGCAAGCAAAGTTTAACATTCAGTGTACAAGAACAGCATCGATTCTGCATATTAGTAAATCAGAAGGTAAATCCTGCAAATATATTATTATAAAAATCCCTACTTTTCCAGGTGGCCTTGATTCGCTTTCATAATTCTTCTTTACTGCTCTTGATATAGCAGATAGATGTACAAAAATTTGTCTCCTAATTTGCTCTCTGTCTTGTGTTTTTTTTTTAATAAGACTTAGAGTATTCTTATTAAAAAAGACACTTTATTACCAAATAATTTATGATTTCAAAATTCTTCCCATGTTCTGCACAAGGAAAAAATTTGGAATTACGTGCTATAACAGTATTTTTCATCTAGATGTATAAAACTGGTGCCACTGGTATGAGGCTATTTTGAATCAGTTTCTACCTATTATATATATGAAAGTATTTGATGCTTGTGCCTTGATGCATTCCCGCTAAATATGGTGGAAGGAAATCTATTAGCATATTTTCATTAACTAGCACAAAATATGCCTTTCTGGGCATTCTTTAAGTGAGAATGATAATACTTTTGTGAAACGCGTTTGTACTTTTGTATGTAACATACTAAAGAGAAACTTTAGTTTACATACTTCAGCATATAAGCATATTAAAGAGAAAATTGTCCTAGCCCAAAGATATGCAGCTTTTGAAAGAAAAAGGTCCAAACCAAAAGTAACTTTTTTCCTTTACAACTATACTGATGTTTGAAGTAAAACTTAATAAATTCACTGCATTGTTTTTAAATGATACCCCTGGGGTCTTCAGAATTCATTGTATTTTTTTTTGTTCTCCACAAATGCTCTTTTGGAGCAAATGCTTGAAGGTTGAAATGCATTTTAATTGCCTATAATTAAGTATTGGTATTTTATTTATATTAAAAATTTGTAGGGAGACACCGGTCTGAGTTTAGGGATGCTTTAGTATCCTTGACCCTCCTGTGACCCCAAGACTGGAGCATGCTCGGTCAGGCCAGCACCGAGCAACTCATCACAGCTAATCAGAAGGCTCCAGAAGCCCGCAGGTGGGGGCCGGAGCCCCTGAAGGTGGGGGCCGGAACAATCTGCTCCGGCCAGCTGACCGCCCACCTACAGGGCTCCGCCAATCACTGGGGCCCGGGAATTAACATGCATCCACTCTCAGTCCTCGCCCCTCCCTGTCTCCTCCCTGTTACCTGTACTATATAAACTCCTGTATTTCCTGAATAAAATTTGGTGGTCAACCCTTACTTCTGTGAAGTAGCTTTGTTGATCGTCCGGGAGACACGCCCTTTTTCTCGGGCGGTTCCTTTCCCTCAACCTGCCCTTCCTGCCTGGAAGTGGCACCCGGGCCGAAGCTTCAACACCCGTTGCTCCTTCCTCAATGACGTGGGCCCGAGGCGGGGTAAGGGAAGCTTTCAGCCCTAATCCAAGGGGAAGCGTGGGGACACGGGACGCACTATGGGGTAGAACACCACGTGAGTGGCGGGCCATCGGAAGGCCGTAAGGCCCGAGGGGCAGAAGGCACAGCATACAGCCCGACGCCCACCTTCAAAAATTCTTTATAGTGTGTTCTAGAGCAACATTTTATACAATCACACACTTAAGCAAATAAACACAATTTGAAATGCATTTTATTTAGAAGGGCGTTACTTATTCCAAGGTTTATTTTGCTCTGAATTTTTAAGTTAATGTCTTAAGTTGCATTTGTTTTATTAAGAAAAGTATCCGTCCTGCACTATTACCTTACAGTTACTATTCTATCTTTAGAAACTATTCTTTCCTAATCCAAAAGATTTAACACACAATTTTCAAGACTGACTCCTCATGATGCAAATATACATCAATATAATGATGGATCAAATATGTATCCTACAAAATACATGGTATTTTCTCTTTTCAGATTTTTTTGTTGTTGCGAAAATGTTTTTATGCAAGAAGGGGAAAAAAAGTTACATTTATTTGACAGTTTAATCTGAAGATATTTTGCACGGCGGACATTATAAATTATGAACTTTCATTGAACTGAAAAGCAGATTCAGTTGTTTGCCTGGGAAAGGGAGAGAAAGGCATGACATTTATGCTAGCTCACAGAGCTATCAAAAAAGCCAATATTCCACTTAATTCTCATAACCCAATGAACCAATTTCTTTCCTTCTTAAAATCAAAGAACTACCATCAGCTTCAGTATCTTGGATTTTTAGAGATTTACATCTTTGATTTTCCAGAGAAATGTCAGGAAAAAAAAAAAAAGAAAGGCCTTGAGTGATACTCTTTCATTTTACTGAAATTATGCTTAAAGCTAAGGAGTTGCATTTTATTTTAAAGCCAGTGCATATTGTATCCATCTCTCTCTCGCTCTCTTCCTTTCCTTCTTTTGAGAATGTGTGTTAGATTCTGTTCTATCTTTTCAACTTCACAATTTCTCCAGAATTTGAAATTCTTTTTGGTTTTCAATATATAAGCAGAGATTTCTAGCTGTTAGAAGCCAGAAGTCTTATTTTATAATCCTGTTATTCACTACAAAAAAAAAATCTTAAAGTGCTGTTCAATAGAGTTTGAAATATAGTATCAACTTAACTAAGCATAATGAGCATGAATGTGATATAGTGGAAAAGGATCAAAACAGCTTATATTTTGGGACATTTGGATTTGTTTATTCATTGTTTTTAATTTCAACTCATACTTTTGCATCAGAAAAAAGGAAACAGTAGGCAGTCTTACTATTGCAGAACATAGGACATACATAGTTAAAATTTTATACTGACTATAAAACAGACAATACAATGTATTGTGTAACTTAGGAACATCCTACATGCAGTTTGAACACAAAATATTCGTACATCATTTATGTTTTGATTACACTCTAAGTGCTGACAAGATACTGCATTTATGAATAATGCAAAGAAACTGAAAGAATGGGCTCTTTATATTGCATTCTGAGCCTCTGTTTTTCAGCAAAAATGATTTAACAATGTAAAACACATGTCATTGATGGAATATGATTAGAAAGACATTGTGTTCTTGACAGTTAATAATTATTCCTGTGTGCATTAGTGATGCAGTCATAGCAACAGTAAAAGCTAAGTGTCAGGTACCTACAAAAACGTAAGACCATAGTCATTTTGGTCACATCTAGTACTTGTAATTCTGTCTGAATAATGTTTTGCCATTAATATAACTAATCAGACAGGAAAATTAAAATATAGCACTATGGCATTTCCATTGATCAATTTAATAAGCATTGAGAATAAAAAAAGTAATCAAGAACTACAGTGCCCCATATTCAATTAATTCAAAACAAACAAATGCACACACACATACACATACACAAACTAAAAAGCACAAGTTCCTCCACCCTGGGCAACAAAGCTTAAAACTCTGAAGATCTGTTGCATTCTAATTGAAATACAAAGCATGATTAGTCTTGATTTTTGAAGTATATAATATCTGTGTTTTTTTCACTTCCCTTTGCTGAAAATATCTTTAATCATCTTTTTAATCAATATTAGAAAAAATTCAACATTGTCACAGTTACGGTAGAATCCCAGAGAGCCTAGTCCCAGCAGAAGCAAAAATATCCAACTGACAAATAATTCATGTGGGTTACACCAAGCAATTAGCCCCCTTCAATGAACAACATTTGTGTGTTAAAGCATTATTTAAAGCATTATTTAAGTGATTTAAACATTTACAATAGATTTTACATCCACAAATGAGGCAAACCCTTGCATTAAGATTTAAAAAGAGCATTGTTTAATTTAGTCTATCTAACTTTATGGAGCCTTCTGTTGTGGGATGTTCCTCGAGGACTTCTCTCAGAACCATTTAATTAGGACAGAAATCTATTTAGAGTTCCATTCTATAATCAGAATAAAACTAAGATATGAATGTTATATTAAGTTGCTCATGACTGGAAGAATTTCCTGCTTTTAAAAATAAATCCACAACTGAAGCAATGTGCATTGAGTGGGATGGAAAGGGACTGTGCACAAACTATAACAGTACTGTAAGGCTTAGATAGGTATATTATTATCCCACTACATATTCAACTGAAAAAAAAAAAAAGAACTTTTTTTCCCTGATTTTAAAAATGGGCTGAAATTAACTCTGCCCTGCAAGTGTCTATTTCTTCTGGCTGCCTTTAGAGGAATTCTAGACCACTAGCTCAGTAATAGATGTCTGCATTGTAGGTATCTAAAATTAGATGAACTTCTACTAATGAGCTCCTACTAAAGATGATTTCAATCCTTTTCATATTCTCAAAAACAAAGGAGACTATATATTGCTAGGTTATAGTACTTACATTCCACAGCAGCTTGTTAAAAAATCATATTCAAAACCATATTTTTTTATTTAAGATGCTTTTAAGAAGTACCCTCTTTGTATCATCCAGTGAGGAAAAGAGGTTTATTATCTCACTTCTGCAAATTGCTTAAAATTATTCCGGGTTCTTTGGTTTTGAAACAGGAGCAACAAATGCAAGGCATGGGAAAACAGAGAAATATATTTCGGACTTCCGTTACAGTTTGCCAAATCTGGTGTTCATCCTTTATTCTGACCTTGCCAATGTACCCTCAGTTGTTGCTCTAAACACAAAAAAGTATCTTCTAAGAATTACATGCAATTCATGGTATTTGCTGGCTGTGGACGGCAGGCAGAGATCCTTTTACTCAAATTCACTCAGAAACTTCAGGGTTCTCTCTCTTCTGCAACCTCCCAAGTCTTTCTATAAGGAGAATCATCTGACCTGAAAAAAAAATGTTTAAATAGTTTTGGATCTGTTACGTAAAGTGGCTAGGTAAAAACTTAACCTTTTCTTCTTGACTTGGAAGTATATTATGGTGATAATTGTTTCATAAATATTTCCTGTATCAAAGAGGATATTAGATTTCATCAGGAAATCTTTGAGAATATGTTGAGTCACGCTGATCAGTCATGAAGTTTTTTTTTCTAATCTCATGCAGTCATTAGAGATGAAAACAGCCTAAAATGAAAGAAAGGACAAAGAAGCTAAGTTTTCTTTTACTCCAAAAACTCTCTTCCCCAGCAAAGTAAATATCTTTGATATACAGACACTATATTCTAAGGTCTATGTCTATCACGCTTTTGATGAGGTAACATTGTCATTTTGTCATTTTAGTCAAACACTGAAAGAAAGAAATAGATTATTGTTGCGGGTTGCTGGGTGGGGCTGGCACTAGGCTGCAGGTCTTCAGGCCGACCCTCCCAAGCATGATCTTGGCCCCCCCCAGGGAACCGGCTTGTCTCACCCTCCGGGATCCTGGATCCTTTGCGATGTCCGGTCGCGGGCCGGAAGGAGGACAATGCCGTGCTGGGGCACTCTCTTGGGCTGGCCCAGTCGGGTCGGGCCCACCCAAGGTGAGGAGGTCGTGGGGGTGCGCCGCAGGGCTTCAGCCGCACCAATGGCACCCTATATGTGGCAGGCAGCACCGACTGCCTAAACACCCAGACGGCTGACAAAAGATGTAACCAATCTGGTTCAGGGTCAACTGACTCTCTTTAATCAGGAAGAACAGAAACTTGGAAGGTAAAGGGCAGGAGAAAGGGAGGAGCGAGGTAAGGGATTGGGTATGTGCTAATTCAGTGACCCCCGTGGTTGGTGGAGCCCTGTGGGTAGGTGGTCCGTTGGCCGGGGCAGAATGCCCCAGCCCCCACCTCAGGAGCTCCAGCCCCGCCTCCGGGTTTCTAGAGCCTTCCAGGTAGGTGTTATGAGTTGCTCAGTCAGGCCTGCCGGCCTGACTGGGCACGCTCCAGGCTCGGGATCACATATGGGTCAGGGGTACCCCCCCTCCGTATATCCATACCTGATATTATCAGAATGATGTTCTTAATACAGCATCATCCAAATCTAAACCTGCGTCTCCCAACAGATTATAGCATCTTTTTGTTATCATTTGTGTTGTTTCTTTCAAGAGATGAAATCATCTGTGATTCCCACATAACATCCTGCTGTTGCTCCAGAAGGGCAAAGATATCCTTTAATACTTGTGCTATGTGTGCTAAACCAACATCGGAGGGTTGGATGCCCTGTGATATCCCCAGTTTGGTCAGATGTCTTCACTCTCAGACACATTTCTTGCACAGAAATGCTCTCTGGGATTTTGGAGCTACCTCTAATTCCTATGTAGTCACTTACCTTTACACTCCCTGCACCTCCACCCCACCACAGTTAGACATCGACAATGTGGAACTGCTTCCCACACCAATAGTGGGTTCTATTTTACCTAAGTTTAGTTGTGAAAAAGCTAGCTGACTTATATTAAGCAGATATATTAATTATATGACATATTAATGACATATTAATGGAGATTCCAGCTTCCAAAGAATAAATTATTCTGCTTATCTTAAAGCAAGTAGCTTAATGGCTTCCTGGAATGCCTAATTCTTGTCACTCACTCCAGAGGAACCTACACAGTTAGATTAGGCTAATTAGGCACAAGTAGGTTAAACTTCAGGACAGAGAGAGAGAGAAGCAGCCAGTTTTGTCTCCCTACTGCCTCGTTGTCTTTATTAGTGAACTTTTAAGCACCAGGTATAAAATTTGCTCACTTTTTTTACCAATTTTATATCAGCAGATGCCAAGAAAATTTTCAGATTTTCTCATTGTTATTGCCACTGATGACTTCTGTTGTTGTTGTTAGATATTGTCATTATCAGTATCAAGGATCATATATGAAAACTTTCTCAATGACTTCTGGTTCATATTTCAACTATTCCAAATCCTGACTTTGCCACAGGAGTGAAACTTTTTCAGAAAGAACTATTTGGTCTTTTCAATATCATTCATTCTCTTGCAGATAGTACATTTGGAAATAAAGGATTTCTCTGTGTGGAAGAATTGTTTGAAAGTGGGAACTGAGATAAAAACTGGGGCCTAACAGAAGTTTCAGCATTACAGCAGCTTGCTTGGGGTGATACACAGTTGCCACTTCTAGGATTGTTGGTACACAAGGACTCTGCTCCTCCACAGTTCCCTGGTCTGTGCAGCTGTGCCCTCCTTGCAACTGCAAAGGGGAGTAAGGGAAGGAGCGGAGTGAAGACTGCTGCCAAACTCTGTTGCTCTCTCTATGCTGGGCCGCTGATAAACCGCACCATAGTTGTCCAACGGGAGATATACGATAAGATGTCCGATGCTGAGTCAGCAAGGGTGGCAAATCACTCCTTTCAGATGAACTTTGCTTGAACTTTGCTCATAATAAGCTCATTTTAATGCCAACACACACCTCCATCCCAAAAGTTACCCGCCTCTGAGGTATGACTACTCCTCACTGAGCATGCGCACTAGATTTTCGATTGACTGTACCTTTAAATGAAAGCAAGAAACTTTTTCGCCAATCAATACCAATATTAAGTATGATTATAGTCACTCAAGCTCCATCTGAATGTAAAGAAAGGAGGAAAAAGAGAGGGAAGAAACGATCATAACTCTTGGGTCAGTCGACAGGTTGAACCCCCTTTCCTCCCCTTGGATTGAAATGCCGCTTGAGGAGACTAAGAAGTGAGAGGGAAGATTCCATCATCAATTTTGGATCAGTCAACAGGCTGATCCCCCTTTCTTTCCCTCCGATTAGGACGCTGCCTGAGGAGACTCGAGACTGAGAGCCCTCTCCCACATTCTGGGGTGAGTGATGATTGCACATTTGTACATCAGAGCTAGCTAAAAGCCCCACACTGTAGTAGACAATTTCCTATACTGACATCTGAAACCTGCTTTGTAAATGCTGCATTTGAATAAATCACGCTGTTTGTGAACTCGATTACTTGTTTGGGGGGGGGGCGCAATCGGACCTATGGTCCTTAGACTGTTCATGAATCCGATACTGCCAGAGGTGAACTTACAGCTGATCACACTATTTGGGAACTCAATTTGGTCCTAGGAAGGTGATTGGACCTACAGTCCACAGACTGTTCATGAATCCAATACTGATTTGATATCTCCTTTCCTCCCCCCCCACCACTACGGCTTTCAAACTGCCATTTTACATACTGACATATAGCCACAATCTTATTCCCTAATATAGGAATTAATTAATTTAAAACAATATTGGAATAATACTATAGCAGAGAGTGATTACATATCTCACTATTGAAAAATAATATAATTTGTATAAAGAAAGTTTCGTCCACTAACATGTTCTTATATGTAACAGTCCAAGATAACAGAATAACCGCTTTAAATTGTCTGTAAAAATATTACATTTTTATCTTCCAAAAATGCAGCTTCTTCTGCAGAATTTTTTTCTTCAAGTTCGATTCTCTTTGAAAAAGAGACTGAATATAAATCCTTCATCTTAAAGAGTTATTTCTTTCATATATTAATTTCCTTAGATGCTGAGTTTAGTAAAGAAAGAAAAAGGTGCTTTTAATTTGTTTTAGTATCTAACAGCTTTTGAACAACTTCTGAAATGGAAGGACACTGAAACCATGAGAGTAGCTGAACTCATGCCACTCATAATCTGAACATTGGGTGGTATTAGTGACTCTCTAGCCCTTATATGTGGAACAAAGTGCATTCTGTGTTAGATCATGAAAGTTGGCAAGTAGAAGAGAAACCATCTTATTTGAAAAGGTGAATTTGCAGCCACTTAAAAAAGGAATTCCGCAATGATTTTTATTTCTCTTTCTTTCTTCTATACAAAACCTGTCAAGAAAATCAATTTTTGCATATAACCTTTGTTTTTTTGTTGGATTTATACAATACTTTCTAATTAAAAATATATTTGTGCATTATTACCCGTCTATACATACCTTAGAATTCAGTCCTTTGGCATTCATGAAAGCAGCTTAATAAATTACCACAATACCAACAAATGTACTATAAGGTGCTAAAGGAAGAATGCCAACGAAACCGATGTAGAATTGATGCCAAAGCACAGAGAGAAGGTGAGGTCAGATTCCAACATTTTTGTCCTGATGTCTAACACTGTGATTAGGTAAAAAACAAAATCTAGTCACCACAGATTTCGATCCAAGTCATTTGTAGTTTTATCCCTGAAGTGGCAATGTAAAGCAAAGGTTGAACACTCAGAAATATTTTCCTTGAACTTAAGAGTGTCACTGCTAGATCAAATCAAAAGTTCAACAACCTGTGTCCAGAAACACTCATGTGGCAGATGCTTAAGGACAAAGGCTAAATTTAGATAGAATAAATCTTTCTTGTTTTCCTGTAAATACAAATTAGAGATTTCCTATGCCAGAAGCGGAATCCAGTTTGAATTTGTTTACTCTTTTCGTAACCTTTTATGTTTTGGACTTCCACAGCTTTCTGTTGACCGAGTTCCATGATTTAACTGTGCCAAAAGAAAATGTATACTCTTCTCTTAATTGTGAACTTGATGCTTGATTTTATTGAATGTTTTCCCTTTTCTTGCATTTCACTACATGTCCCTTTTTTCTTCTTTTGTGGATATGATCACAGATTCTCTGTCTTTCTTTCCCCTTCAAGAAAGGACGATCAGAATTTATTATATGTAAGTACCATGGCTACTTTATAATGTGATGACGAAATTTAGAAAAATTTATATCTGCATGGACAAGATAAATATTTGCAATGGAGGGGAGAGTTAGTAAATGCCGGTCAAAGGATGGATGACCAGAAAAAGAGACTGAGAGAAGATGGATTTAAGAAATAATGTTTCTCCCAAATTTAAAAATCCATTCTTTCATTAGATACATAGCATGAACTATACAGAATATACTATGCAGTCTGCAGAAGTATGGAAAAAATGATAAATAAGCAAGAAGTTTTCTGTATTTTAACAAATTTTCCTCAACCAATCATTGCTACTTGGGATAGAAATCTTAAAGGAAACAGTAATGGTGACTATTCTATTTTATTGGTTTTATTGGTTTTATTATTTTTAATAGATTATGAGTGTTTTTTTTCCTCTCTTATATTTTGAGGTTATAATATGAGGTTGGATTTAATATTTTGCACTATTTCTTCATAGTTTTAACCTAACATTTTTCTTCAACAATATAATAGTTACTAAAAGAAAAAACAAACCTCAGGTGTTTCACTATTTTTTATTGTTATAGTCACTCTGTGGTTTGAGACCTTTTTCAGTCTTTACTGGAGCAGATGTATTACATGTTAGAGCAGCATTTTCAGGGTCAATCAGATATATTACCTCAAAGTATGCAAATGAAGCTTTAGAGAAATTAAAATAAAAATCAACAGAAAATGATGGCAAAGACCAATTCTTATCAAAACTATTCTTTGAATAATGCATCATTATCACAGGTCATTGCTCGGATGAAATTAATCTGTAAAGCCACCTGTGTGACAGAGCTAATGATATATTAGTGTGATTCATCATTAGCGATCATCTACAGCTGATGATCTATTAGTATGTTGCTTCAAGGATGGCGCCATCCAGAAAGAATGAACATCTATAATTAAATTATGGCACAAAAGTCAATGACAAGACCATAGTCTAACCCAGTCAACAGCAGGTAGAAACACAAGCACTAAATCAGCTTCTCTAGAATTTTGTCTTTTGGCTTGTTGGTATCAACTTTGCAACTTTGTTAATCAGGTCTCATTACTCTTGTGGAAAATTATATTTGCTCTACTTCCTCTTCCAATAGCATTTGGCAACACTTAATCTATTCACTTAGAGAGGGGGACATTTTTCACATGATTTAAAAAAAGTCTCTTGCCAATAGCACTGTCATTCTTTTCTGCGGAGGTAGCAAAGTGTAAGATTTCCATAAGAAATCTTAGTATTATTACATGAATTAAGTCAACAGTCATTTCTGAGATTCCTCATTCTTTTTTGTCGTGGTAGTGGTCAGCAAAAAATAGCAGGAAACTCGTAAAACAGCCATTGGACAAGCAAGGCACTTCAGACCAACCCAATCATTTTAGCTTCAGGATTAAGTCACAAATTTCAGTTTGGAATGACAGAACAGCATAAAATAGTGCTGTCCTCTCCATATGGAAGAGGGCCAATGGCTTCTATGGATGGCTTCTTTTACAGTTCAGCCATCTTCTTCTCACATACTACCTGGATGATATATACTTTCAGCCATTTCTCAAAAGTTCTTTCTCATTTTATCCCTCCCCTAATTCTTAGGTCTATATGTTTGGCCTAACTGCTGTAAAGAGATGACAAGATAGATCCTTGTCTCTGTGTTCTGTCCAGTGTGCTTGTGACCATGGTAGAGAACTACTGCTCTTAGTGTCTACTTTTTTGTTACTAATCCTTCTCTTCCTTCAGGGTGGACTAAACTTAAGGACAGGGTATGTAATCATTTCCTGAGGAAGAACTCAAACTCTACAGTAGTCCAGTCCAGTGAGAGTGTGCAGATGGCCTTGGTCACTGGTTGTAAGACAAAAGAAAGATTTTTGTGTTTGTTTGTTGTTTTCATTTTTATCATAACAGGTAAGTCCCAATCCTCAGAAATTTATATATGGAGCAGGTCACCTATCTTGAAGTATACTAGCTCATACCCAAAGCTGCTGATATTACCATTGGCACTTTTATATGCATCTGTTTACATTAACAGTTAGCAAAAGCAGTTCCTACAGCATTGCTTTATCTTGAAAGCTCTGACAAAAAAAAATAGTTTGTTTCTTCTATATCTCATTTTCCAGTGCTCATTCTTGCTTAATTTGCCCCAAGGACTCTTCATGTTGCCTTTAGGGCACCACTTCAAGTAAATGGCCATTGAGCTATTTGATATCCAAAGCACAAACTAAATTTTTTCGTTAAGCACTGCTTCTTTATTCTATCATAGCACTAATGAAAGCTGGTGGTGATATTAATAAAATCACCTTGTATCACAGGTGATTTCCACTATCTCCCCAAACCATCATTAGAAAGTTATTTCATAAACTTCTGAACATACATGAACCTGAAGAGGTTATCAGATGCATATGATATCTGGACACAAAAGAAATCCTGTTTCACATACATACTGAGCATAGGTCCCAGACTAGGTCCCAGGTTTTATTCTGGTTCCTTCATATATTACTACCTTTCCAGTTATACCTTTTATATCTGAGGCCTCACAAAGCTAAAAGGTATTTTGTCATCAGTGTTTTCTTAAATGTGGCTAAGCTGTCTATCAGTGACACAATGTGAAGAAAAGAATTATGAAGTCTATCTTTTGTCAAAAGTATTCTCATGCACATTCATCTCTAAGACATATCTCTAAGGAATCATGTCAATTTTCAAAAGGCTCTGCTTTGTGTCCCTATTGTTTTTTAAAACCTCATCTTATTATCTTCATCTTCTTTAAGTTGTAGTAGTATTATATAATAATAATAATAATGAGAAGATGAAGATACTGCTAGTTTGAAAATGTCCTCTGGCCAAAGTCTTTCCTGAGAAACCGAGTAAAAGAGTGACTAGAACAAAAAGAATGTAAGAACAGGGTAAGTACAATTTATATTTTCCAAACATTTAACAAACTACAGCTTGGCACTTTCTGAGCCACAACTTAAGACTACATCAAGATGTTTAACAGTTTTTGAACTTTGAACTTTTCTTCTGTGAATTCATCTAATCTTTTTTGAACTCATTTTTATTTTTTATGTTTTTGACCTCTATGAAATTTTGTGCTAATACGTCTGATAATTTAATTATGTGTTGGATAGAAAAGCACTTTTTCTTTATTTTAAACTTTCTGGTCATCACATTAAAGCTGGACCATACTGTAGCCATGAAGAGATGACTCACAGAGCTGAAATAAATGCAAGATTCACAGAGATGGAAAAACATACAGTAGGAAGGAGACTGTCTCCATTCCTCACAATTAATAATTGTTTGGGGCAAATAAATACATGAGTGTTTATTTTATATGGGAATTGCTGCTAGAATTTAGAAATTATTTTGGTAAATAAATAAATAACTCAAGGGACATAGCACTCTGAAGTAGAAGTGCCTACTGATTTCATGTTCCATGTAAATTTTATTTAACAGTACAAAGGCAAAATCACTTTCTGAAATGTAGACAGTCTCCACTCCTGTGAATTTATTTGAATATAGGTGTTTACAAGACACACATCTACCTCTGAACTAGTCATCATTACTTCTCTTGATAGTCTATAGAAAAAGGGGACTTTTAGAGACTAAATCATTTTCATCCTGGATTAGATATCCCTATTTTATCATGCAAAAAGGAATCTAGAAGGGAAAGCTCTTCTACATCTTGAACTCCTAGACAGGTCACAAACAGAAGTACTAAAGCTTTCTTAAAACCCCTCCCTGTCATGACTGGCAAAACTGAGGCAATGAGCTCTTTCAGGTTGAGAATCTGGATCTATAGCCCTGATAAATTCTGTCATGAAAGGTACCTAGCACAGTAAAGATCTTGCTAACATTGACATAATATTCTTCTGACAAAGTACACTTGGAGAATCCCAAAAGGTGAGATGGGAGTTGAGCACTTCTTGGATATGCATAAGCCTATCTTGTCAAACACCTTGTCCTAATCAATAGACAGAATATGTGACAAAAATATTTCCATCTTTCAGGTGGAT
>JAUBNY010000135.1:643101-671327 GCA_032275445.1 Crypturellus soui | reverse complement strand
TCAATATCCCAAAGTTATGAAGAGATTGCTGTGGATATGAAGAGATTGAAAGATGTTAATACACAAACAATACTGTAGCGACGCGGAGGCTCCTGGGCCGGTCGCATTCTGGATCCGCACCACCCCATCTGCGACTTTCTCCACCCCGTGTGTCGCTCCCCGAGGCCTCCCACTGCACTGGACCACCGCTGGGAATGAAGTGCCACTCACCCAGGCCACCGGAGCCGGAGAGCTGTCGAGGTGGAGGAGGCGACAGAAGATGGCACCGCTCCGGCTTCAGCGATCTGGGAACCTCTCGAAGGTCAGGAGGGTGGTGTTCGGTCAGTGGCCCCTAAAGGAGCCCGGCTGGACCATCGAATAAACGCTCGATGCGAGTAAGGGTCGATGGCCAACTTTATTTTTGAACAGTACAAACTTATATAACTTTGGGTAAGGGAGGAGATTAACACAATTGGGGGTATGCTAATTGCGGGGGCTCCATGATAGGTCGGACCCAGTGGGTAGGCGGTCTTGGAGCTGAGGCAGGTTTTGGAGCCTTTGTATTACAGATCATGAGATGCTCAGTCAGGCCTGCTGGCCTGACTGTACATGCTCCACCTGTGAGTTCACCTAAGAGTCAGGGGTACTCCCCCATACATATCATACTAATGGATGTTCTTAACTGCACATATTAGAAACCCCAAATCGCATCTCCCTACACAATACTGTTGTCAATAAGCCGCAAATTCAATATTTCACATATTAAATTGCCATTAATAGCTCCTGAAAATGAGTAGATTTATAAGGTCTAGAAGTGCCTTTTATCAATATTCAATTCTTATGAATGATTTTCAAATTTAAGTATCTGTAAGAATATTTAAAATGTAGAAAAAATGTGGTAATATTAGTTATTTTAATACCACTCTGGCACTATTGAAAATCTGAAGAACAGAATAGGATGTTCATGAATATGCAAAAGTAGACTTGCATTCTAGGTCACCTAGTTTTAATTTGAGTGACATCTGAAGTCAGTTCCAAGTTTTGGTTTCATAATTCCTTAAGAAAAAAAAAAATGTTTGTGATCCTAGAGAAAATATGTGAAGTGTTATGCTTTTAAGATCTGTCTCTGATGCATGTGTAAAGTTACAGATCTCACAGATCTGCTCAGTCAAATCTGCTTAGTATATCTGACTACTAGATAGCTACTAGTCAAGAAAAGAAATGAACAGCTGGACTCCATTCTGCAGAGAGTAGGAAACAATCGATCAATTTTTGAGAAAATTAGACTAAATAGAAGCTAACTAGAGAGAAATCTCCAGAAAACCAGAGACCGTCTGGACGGCAGAGCTCAGAGGATGGTGATAAATAGGGCCAAGTCTAGTTGGAGGCCTATGGCAAGTGGTCACAGGGGTCAGGACCAGGCCCAGTGCTGTTCAACTTGTTCATTAGTGCCTTGGATGAGGGTGCTGAGTGGAGTGGCTGACACTCCAGAGGGCTGCACTGCTCTTCAGAGAGACCTAGACTGGTTGGAGAGTTGGGCAGAGGGGAATCTCATGTGGTTTCACAAGGACAAGTGCAGGGTCCTGCACCTGGGGAGGAATAACCCCAGGCACCAGGACAGACTGGGGATTGACCTGCTCGAAAGCAGCTCTGCAGAGAGGGATTTGGGAGTCCTGGTTGACAACAGGTTAACCATGAGTCAGCAATGTGCCCTCGTGGCCAAGGCCAATGAGACCCTGACTTGCATCAGGAAGAGCATTGCCAGCAGATGGAGGTAGGTCATCCTACCCATCTCCTTATCTCTTGTGAGGCCTCACCTGGAGTATTGTGTGCTCCTCAGTACAAGAGGGATGTGGAGCTTCTAGAGGGGGTCCGGCGTAGAGCGACAAACATGATTAAGGAACTGGAGCATCTATCATATGAGGAAAGACAAAGCAAGCTGGGCCTCTTTAGCCTGGAGAAAAGAAGGCTGAGAGGAGATTTGTTCAACATGTTCAGATACCTGAGGGGTAATTGTAGGGAGGATGGGGCCAGGCTCTTCTCCGTGGTGGCCAGTTATAGGACAAGAGGTAATGGGTACAAATTGAAACATGGGAAGTTCCACCTCCATGTGAGGAAGAACTTCTTTCCTGTGAGGGTGACAGAGCCCTGGAACAGGCTGCCCGGAGAGGTTGTGGGGTCTCCCGCTCTAGAGATGTTCAAAACCCGCCTGAATGCCATCCTGTGCCACATGCTCTAGGTGTCCCTGCTTGAGCAGAGAAGTTGAACTAGATGATCTCTAGAGGTCCCTTCCAGCATTAACCATTCCATGGGATTATGTGAAATCATAAAGTAAGGCAAGGCAAGAGAAAGTATTACCATCTGTCCATGAATTATTATTATTGACTGGACTAACTGGACTAGCCTAGTTAGAACCCATGAACCTGAACTGATTCAAACTCAACCCTTAACTCTTCACATCCCAGGAAACATAACTGTCTGACCATTGTGTGGGATACTTGCAGACCCTCTGTTGAATTTAGAGGCATGTACATTTCAGATTGACAGTGTCAGAGATAGAGAGGGAGAACTATTCTGTTTTTTCAGGTTTTGGGGCATTTTCCCAAACATTTAATATTTCTAGAAATCCCTATTACTTAATTAGTCTGAATGACTTACTTAAATTTAGGCTACAAATTTTCAGTCTCATACTAGATACCCACTATCAGTCATCTTTCTGGTTCTGTTGCATAATTTTCCATCCAATTTAAAAGCTATTGAGTCACTTCTCATTCTTTTAAGTTCTTTTTTATCATTCCATTTTAAATAAGGTGAAAGGAGGAATTTTACCTCAAATTTGCAGCAGTAAGTAAACAACACAATGCAATGATCTCCAAAATGTTTTATTTTTTATTTTTTTATTTATTTGTAAACACTAATGCTGGATTGATAATTGTTAACAAATAGTTAACTGCAGTGAGTTACTGTAGCATAATATTTTATATCCACAAGTCCTCTACTTATACCAATTTTTTACTGTGGTCCTGACTGTTCTTAGTTGCATAGAAGGGTTGAGGTCAGCTCAGATGGAAAGCTTCCAAGAAAAGGCTAGATGGTACAAGAAATAGCACTAGTGATTTAGTAGGCAGTATTTCCCCCTCTAATTCAACACTGAATCAGTTCCTCTGCTTTTAAGGGGCACTCTGCAGTTGTAAGGATAATATTTCAAATGAAAAATTAGTCCTAAGAACTTGACTTCACTATTTCTGGTCAAATAAAGTACAGTCGCATATATTTATCTTATCTTCCTTGCCAAGTCTTTCCTTACAGAGTTACATTTTGCTGTACACTTCCTTTTATATTTCATTTCAAGAAAGGCTCTGGTCTTTTTTTTTTTTTTTCCCCAACTTTATGACTTAAACTATTGAGCATCCACTGCGCAAGTTACTTTGCTCCTTGTGCTCCTGGAAAGAGCTTTGAAATTCTATACTGTTTTCAGTGATGACATTTCTCTAATAAAATTTTTACCTGCCTGTAAAGCACTGGAACAACTTTCTTAGGAACACTTCCCCCTTCACTGGAGGATTTGCAGAACAAGTTAGACAGACTTTCAGCAGATGAAACATCAATACACTTGATCCTATTTCCATGTAGTGTCATTGAGACTTTATTAATTACTGTTCACTGTTTCTTAGCTGAAAGTGCCTGTATCCATGGAAGGTATTAGTAATAGCAAAAAAAAAATTATACTGAGTAGCCTTCAATTCTTTCAAATAATAAAGAAAATTAAGTGAAATAGAAGATACTTGCAAGCAAAGTCATTGAGTTGATCTTTGACCTTCAAATAATGTTGACTTATAGTACAATATAAGGTTTATTAACTGACTGCATAGCAGCTCTTTACCTGAGTGTTAATTGCTTCTTTTTTCTTAAGTACTGTCTTACCATTTAACAAAATACTGAAGTAAACAGAGAACAAAATAGCTTCAGTCCCCAGGAATAAAAAAGATACTGACAATAACTCCACGGAAGTCACTTAAAATATCCACCAGGGTTTATAAAAAAGAGAAGATCTATAAAAAGTAACCAAGTGAAGTAACCAACTAGATTTTAAAACTAGTATTTCATTTTCAGATAAAATCTGGGTGGCATTTTCTTGGAAATAAATTGTAAATTTTCTTTCAAAATTAAATAAAACCTACACAAGTAGTACATATAATTAAAATGTATTAATCCCTGTTTCAATTTGGAGATTTATTTATCTTTTGCCAAGCTGAACTGTGCCACTTATTTGATTTCTTAGTTTAGGTTGTGCAGGACTCCATTATTTACTTAGCTGTATATTATATAACTTCAGTGAATAATAATAATAATAATAAAGATATTAAAAAGATGATATACCAAAAAAGGGCCAAAAATAAAAAACTGTCATCAATCTAAGTAGTTCTATTAAATTACATAATAATTGACCAGATTCTCACCTGAGCTATAATACCATAATTTCATGAAAGTGAGCTCAGCTAACCTGAGAAAGTAACAGGCCAAGTTTATTCATTAGCTGCTATATTTCAAAGAATTCATGTGAGTACAAAGACAGTGAATTCTTAAGATTTTAAAAACTTGTAATAAAGATGTGAAATATTTCTGTAATATTTGGATTCAGCTAGGACAGATGAATAAAACATGGTGAAGACTGAGAAAACAAGAGGAGGAAAAAAATCCAACTGCATACTAGCGTAATACCTAAGGGACAGAGAGAAAAGAAAAGAAAAAGGTTTAACAAAAAGATAACTTACATGGACTACCTTGGGGATCAGTATGGTAAGGAAAAAATCAAGTTGCTGCATATTTATGAAATGTGAAGAATAATCACAGTGCAGTGGTCAAATTCTTCAGAATGATACAGCTCCTTCCTTTCTTTGTAATGCAGATTAGCAATATCTCCATGTACTCATGAACAGTTAAAGAACTTTAGTGTGATTCTGCTCAGGTTTTATTATTTTGGCTTGTCTTCCAACGATATTTTGCAGAATTGCTCTACATGCAGAAAATTGATTTTAAGATTTTGAAGAAATTAGTAAGACAGTTTGACATATGGACTTTATCTTACATTTATCCACTCAGGAAAGGAAAAATTTCTGTGATACCTTAGTATCCAGTCAGAACTAATCCATACATTCCAGCTTTGAGGCAATAAAAACTTATACTGCATATACAGATGCTAAAGAATACTTTATAAATTACTCTGTGATTTTATAAAGAATAAATTATGGAAAATAAAGGACTGCTTATGATCAAAAAGACAAATAAGGTTAACCTAATTCGTATCCGAAATTATTCACAGAACTGTATGAATGTAAGAATTCTGGCAGCTGCCAGCAAATATAGGTGGGATTCTTTGCTCTAACTTTTACTTATCTGAAAGAGAGAAATGTATGTTTGAGGTAATCACTCAGGCTTTTTTATAGTCCTTGGAGGAAAATCAGTGTCTAGGGAAGGAAATCAACTCCACCTAGCCATTTAAAATAGAGCAATGAATCATCCTTAGATTACTTCAATCTACTATCTCAGAAAAAAAGTCTGCGATAACTAGCTGAGCTATAGACTTGTAACTCTGAGATACCTCAATTTAGGGCAGAAGAATGGCAGAGCTAGCTGAGGAAAGAGAAGAATTGAACACCTATGTTGAACTCCAGGAGAGGGTGTTTTTTCACTAATTTGAAGGGATTTAGGATTATTATTCAGTCTTGAACAACTAACTTTTACTAAAGCTATTTTTATTAAGTATCAGCTTAATAGTAGACTTTTGTAAAGCATTTGGTAGTGGCAGTATCAGCTTCCTTTATAATAAATGGGAGTTTCCAAATGACTTTTACCACCAAGTGAGGGCAATGGTCAGCTTTTGTTACTTAGGAGAATCATACCCTGAGAACATACCATACAATATAACAGTATAACTTTATTAATAATGTTCAATTCTCATCCTGAAAACCTGCAAACAGAATAACCAGTTCAATTCCTCAGTCAACTTTGGATAAACAAAAGGGGTAAAGAAAAAGAAAGATTGGCTAAGTTATGAAGATGTTTGAGGTTTGGTGTTTGCTGTATCAGCAAACATGGGCACTATCAGAAGGAAAATGCCTGTTCATCTTTCTTATGGGCTTATCTTTTGCCCTTGGGCTATAACCTGCCATGTGAATTTGCAGACAATGTGACCCAAATGAAACATATCTAAAATTTTCAACATTTTATCTCTGAGTAGAAATCTAAGTTGAAATCCATTCAATATATTCCTCATTTTAAATATATGATTGAGATTTCATTACTTGCTAAACCCTGCAGTTCTCCCTGAGTGCTTATCCGGGTAATATTTGCATGTGAAGTCAATCATCTCAGAGATAAATGGAATCTGAGGAAATGCTGTGGATGTTTCCAGAATTTTTTTAGTCAGGGCAGTCCAATCACATCTAAATCCTCTGACGATTTCAAATGGACAGATAAAAGATCTAGAAAGCTTGTGAGCTTGTATCTCCAAAAACTTTAAGAGCTCTGCTCAAAGCCCAAAATTGATTTTTAGGGGAAAATAAAAAAGAGATCCTATTCATATTTTTATATCACAGCAGTCTTCTCAGGAGAAGTTAGTATGTGAAACCCAATGTTTTGGATTTCTACAGGAGGAATTTTGAAAGTGTCATGAAACTCTTTACTATTAATTAGATCTTGCCAGAAATATGACATATACATATATAAACAAACATGCATATCTCTATATGTTTATATAGAGATACACCAATACATCAGCTATTTATCTAGATTATATTTTTAATAACTCTAACAATGCATATTTTCAAGCAAATTTTCTAGAACTGATAGGGAAGTGAAATGTACATAAATTCTCCTAAAAAAAAAGAAAAAAGTGCTGTTTTAATCTACTTACTTTGTCACTTTTTTGCAGAACTGTGTTGTGATTCGAAAGATATTGACCCATCTTCAGAATTTGTCTCTGAAAAAGCAAAAGTTTCTCTTATATTCTACTTATACCTAGAATACTGCCTGTTTGTCCTTGAGAAACATTTGGGTCCTTTTATTGAGCTTTCAGAAGCATTAAATCTTATGGTGCTATAACCTTTGCATTGTTGATATGGCCTTGTAATTTCTTCCTTTTAATCGTTAAACTTCAGATGTTCTTCATCATTACAGTGTATCTTGTTCATACTCATTTTAGGATTACTTTTCAAAAAAACAAACAACAAAAAAATTCTGCATTTTAACTCTTGCTTCCATCTCTTCCTCCTCAAATATTCTGCCCACTTGCCTTGTCTTGCCATTTGTGTTACCTCTTTCTTCTCTGAAAAAATTTTCACTATATTTCAGCCATTTCAGATTGTTAACGCTTGCTATAGTTGGCTCTCTCACTTGTTTATCTCTTTTTTTTTTATTACTTTGGTCTCAATGAAGGTACTTGCTTTCATCTAGTGCAGTGATGGGACAGGAATTCTGTAACATCCACAATAATAGTTTTATAGCCTTTGCAAACCTATGAATAAGTAAGTTAAACAGTACAGATGGCATAATTTTATCTTTTATATATATATAAAAATACATGTTTTCTCCAAAGGAATTATATTGCACTGACTGTTGAAATGATTTGGAGCCAAAAGTTTGTCTTTTTTTTTTTTCTTCAGTTAATAAAGATCTAATGGAAGATATTGCTGCTTCTTACATGCTCTACCTCTAAAATTCCATTAATGTTCTCAAAAAATGAATTTTGTCATTTTTTCACAGATCTATTTTAATCTTGTTCTGGAAAATAAAGTAAGTAAAGAAAGTATCAAACTCTTTAAATATGTTCTCAAGTCATTTAGTCCATTCTTTTGCCTGCATCCAACTCTGTGCTGACCTGGGTTCTTTGGCAGCTGGAGAGGAAATTGTTATATTAAGTACTAAGTATATCAGCTTACTAACTTAAACAATGAGACTGAATTTGGTATTTTTTTCTAAAGATGAAGAAACTAGAAACTGCTTTAGAACAGATGGAAAAATAGTCATTATAATTAAAAAATCAAAATAAAATGAAGGCATTTAAATAGGTCTAAAAATATGAAATATAGTACAGAAAGATGTTGTGACTAGAAATTCTAAAATAACTTGAGGGGCTCCACAGTATAAGCTAACAGCTGAAAGTAAGTTAGGTACAGAGAGTGCTTATTATTCTGCTAAAATTACTTAGAGAATTGTTGGCTATAAAATGTGTTACCTATACAAAGGGTGCTGTAATTGTCGTCATCTTAAGCTATTTTGAGACAAGAATGTGCTCTGCGGCAGAAGATTTGTAGAATCTTGTTAAACTCTTCTAATTGTCTTCAAGGTTGTTATAAAATTTTGAAAATAATTAAAAGAAAGCTATCTATTTGGGCCATCATCTTCTCATTTTTAGTGATGTGACTCAAGAGACACAGTTCAGTCAGCTGAGGTCTAAATCCCTTATAGAAGAATTTTGCAAAATAATGTTACAATGATTAGGCATTTCTATTTACTAAGCAGCTTGCTACAAGAAGTCTAAGCAAATTATTCTTTTAGATTATAACAAAAGTGAAGAAATGCCAAAATATGAAGAAAATGCAGCAAATCATCATCATCTACATAAAGATGTATGTGCGTGTGTCACATACGGATGTCTACTGTTTTCTTATAAAGTGATATATGCTTAGGACTAATTGAATGTTTAAGAGCATTTCTTTCATGTACAGAATAAAAGAAGTTGGGGCTGCTATGTGATAAATGCTAGTATTATTCATTTGAATCAGCAATTTTTAAAAAGATTATCATCTTACCCTATGATTCAGTTGATCTAGCAATTCAATTTTTACGTATTTGCAAAAATGTGTTTTAGTATATGTATATATGAATTTTCAATAAAATGAAAGGCAATTCACCAACAGTAGTACAGCAAAAATATCTGTTCCATTGCAGTCAGAACAAGTATTCTGAATGTTGAAGATCTGCCAAGATTAGTCTTTGAAATCATATCATGTTGTCTCTTCTGCACTTTACTGTATAATAAGTTGCCATAAAACAAAAAAATGCAGCTCAGGAGCTTAAAAGCCCTTACAATTTAAACTGGTCTGGAGATAACCCACTTACTTAGTTTATAGTGATTATTTGGAGGAAAGGAATTTGCTTTCTTAGTGTAAATCTGTATATTTTCAGTAAATTAGATTCAAGTCTGAAAATTTTAGTCCTCTCATGAAGGAATTAAGCAATTCATATTCATCTCTAGGTGATTACAGGTGTTTTAACACAGGCACTTCTTATAAGAGTAGAGTAGGACATGTAAAATGGAATTGACTTCAGGCAAACCGTAAGGTCCCTCAACCTGGGCAAATCTATCTGCTCATGCCTGAATTAAATGAATAAGAATGACCAACAGTCAAAAAAATAAATGGATTGAGGTTTTGCAGTTCATTGGTCAGCAGCATTCAAATGCATACCAGATACAGGTGAAGCTTTTGCTTTAATCATTACTGCATACAGGGGAAAAAGTGAGAAGCCAGCAGTAACTCTTGATATCAGGTTAAATATGAGTTGGTACAGCAGGAGAAAGAAGGAAAAAAAATAAAGGGCTGATATCTGGGTTTTGTAAAAGAAAGAATTCAATTATTGGTCATATGTTTCAGACTGCAGAAGCTGAAAACTGGAATTATGCGGTAGTAGACCTGGCAGTCACGGAAGAACAATTGGTGGCTGGCCATCAAAAATATAATATTAAATACATCAAATTTTAGGGAGGATGTTCACTTTTACGTGGGAGTTGAATCACTTTTTAAATTCATGTTAGGAAGATAACTGCTATCTGTACAGAGTCAAATGCAAGGGAAATCAGTCAAGCTAGTCACTAGTGCCAACTTGTGGTAGATGATAGGCTTTTCATAATGTGCTGGGTATATTAGGGAGAAGGATACTTCTGCACCAGGGAAGCTGGCAACTTAGCATTCATATTTAATACTGTAAAGCCACTACCTTCTTGCCTGAACTTTTAACCCTGACAGGAAGAAAAGGCAAAGAGGTCCCAACAAAGCTGTGCACCTGCTGCAATGGGGCACAAAAGGCAAGAATAGCCATTTACTAGGTGGAGAGATTGAAATAATGATGATCTGCAAAATGGCTTTCACCAAATGGCTCTCGAGTTGTTCCCTAATTTAAGTGTATGTTCTCCTACTGAAAGATGAAACTTTGAAAACTACAGCTGTCTCATTCGGAAATCTTTCACTCACAGTCTTATTTCAAAAGGATGTTTTCTCCAATTAGAAATGTATTGTATTTTCACACTTATTTCCTCTATCACTTTCAGTAGCATTTATACTTCCACAGGCTTTTCAAGTTGACAGTATTTGTAGTTTATTATGCTAACAAATCAAAGTCAACAAAAACAACAACAACAAAATCTTTTTGGCAGTTGAACTTTTCTTTCCAATCAATAAAACGGGAAGGGGACTCAGATTCACCACTTAGTCTTTCTCCGGAATAACTATGTTAAATAAATGCCAAAGCAGGACTGAGTTTGTGGAAGGAAAGGGAAGGGAAGTGAAAAGGGAAAATGAAAAAGGTGGTTGCAATCATTCATACAAAAGACTTGTTTCCCATGGATCAAGAATTCATGGGAAATCAATTCAATGGATAATCATTATTCTACAATACTCTTTGCTTTTCCTTTTTTTTTCTTGCATTTATTTTCTCCTTTTATAAAGTAAAGTAAAACTGTTTCCAAAACGGCACAGTAGCACGGAAAATCGCCGTGAGAATTTTAGTTGTACACACAGTAATATGATGACTGCCATGGATAATGTTATTAACTTCAGGAGTGGGAAACAAAATTTCCAAGTTATTAAAACATTTAATAAATTTCTCTTGAAATATATACATTTTATTGAAAGAAACTCAACAAGTCATAGCACAAGCTACCAGTGAAATATTTAATATATTTTATTAACAGGGCATTTTAGATGTACTTTTTGTTTACATAGTAAACAGAGTGCATGAGAAATGTTTGAAACTAGCATATTGCAAATTCTACCCCAAACTATGTATTGTAAATTTTAACAAGAACCATATATTTTGCTAGCATTCTGACAGATTTTGCAATTCTAAATTCCACTTCTGTTCTGAATCTAGTTTAGGATTAACTCTATTTTCTGTCATGTCTGTTATGGCCTTATTGACCATAACTAGGACCTAACTCTTAGTACACATTTTCATGCCATCCAAATGTGTTATTTTGATTTTAAATTATGGCTGAAAGAATCAGCCCATAGACTGATTCATACAGATTCATCTTGAAATAGTTGTGGTCACTGGAAAGTGAGAAAAAAAAGAGCATCTTCCTCAGCCGAGATCAGCCCAAGAGATAAAAATCCCTTCTCAATTGTTTCTTTAGTCTCCCATTCTGTATTTCCGAAAGAGAAAATGCACGTCAGTGAGAAACTTTACTTTCATATACTTGTGCAGCACCTAAAAGGGCACGTATGCCTTAGAGGTGCTACCCCAACATGAGTAATGAATGACAGGGAAGGCAAAGAAACTGGGGCAGCATCCTCAGGAGTCAACAAAAATAAACGTTATGTGATTTATCTAACAATCACGTCCCTCCTCTAATGAAACTTCTCCAAAAGATGTCACAATATATGGCCTACAAAATGTGCACAAAGTGACCTAAAGCCACTGAAATACTGAGGGAAATAACACTTTCTAATGTATTTGGTCTATTATGATCTGCATTGAAGTGTTTTAGGAAACCTTTTTCAGTAGGTTATTACCCGTTTTGGGTAGTTCTGTTTGTAAATGTAGTAGTGATGCCATCTACAGGTTAAATGGAGGTGAACCAAAATACCCCAAATTTCCTACAGCCTTGACATACTATCTTATGCAAACTGAAGTCTTTACTAAACACATAAAAATAAGCAAACTAAAGTATATCAAGTTTTAAATAAAACAAAAATGGGAAGAAGCCTTGCTATTCCATTCAGGCTAGCTTACTGATGCATATTTTTTATCCACTAAATATTCGACAAGATCTCTGAGTCTGTCTCACTTCTTTAACATTAAGCGGTTTTATTTTCAAATCACATAGTAAAATTAAGGTCTTCTAGTTCCCACTTCTTTCTCCCCCTCCCTCCCTCCTTCCAACTCCCCATAGGAGGAAGCTCTGAATTTTGTGAAGTTTACCATGGAGATGAAATTTCAGTGAGGCGTTCCATATGTCAAAGGAATTAAATGATGATATCATATTTGCACGATACGGAGGGAATGCATGCTGTACATCTTCGGTGCCTTTCTTTTCACAGTATGTAGGAGAACATGATTAAATGCCATAGCAAACATAAAATCTATAAATGTGAAATGGGAAAGCCATCAAGAAAAGGAAGATGTGTGGAAACACAGTGACAAAGGGACTGTAATATCAAGGTAAATACAGTTAACTCATAGTTAGAGCAGCTATTAGCAAGGTTATTCCAATAAGCCGTTCTATGATCCTGTGAAACATTCAAAATGCTATTTTGGCCCTCTTGTATCAGTTTTTCCCTTTAGTTCAGTGGATTTCATCCTCTCTCATCCATTTCTTTTCTGCACAACATCAGTCGTGCACACCCTTCTCTGAATGTGAAAACAATAATTATGTATGGAATATCCAAAGACTCTTTTACATGAGCTGAGCTCCATCAGTCATGTAGCTTTCAATATAAGAAGTCACTAAGAAAAACATGTAGTGCTACACATGCAAGTTTTGCTCAGCTACATCTGCAGTATCTATTATTTGGAGGAAGGACAGAAGAAAGGAAGGAAGGTGAGAGAAAGGCAATATCTCCCTCTAGTAGACCTGGCTTTGCTGGAAGCAGCTGCAAAGTTGTTTTTAAATCTGTACTTATAGAAGTGGATTTCTCCAGGGTGTTTCCAAACCTTTATACTGAAATCGGTTGTTAGGCTGTGCCTGAATATCATTATATTGGAATAGCATTTGCAAAACATTTTCATTGCTATCCCAGGCCAAACAACTTTTCTGTATTAAAATGATTCTTTTTAATGAAAAGTGTAGATGCTTTTACATACTTTTATAGCAGCTTGATCATATCTTGGCGTAATCAGCCTTGAAGTAAATCTAGTCTACCTCTCAAAGGAGCATGTTATACTGAACAAAAAATTGCATAGGCCCTGGTTTCCCATGCCCAGGTTTAAAAATAACAGTAAAAAAAGTATACAGAACTGTGCTGTTTAGGCAGACTTTTAATGAATCCAGGTGATTGATAGGATTTTCTATAAACAAACAACCACACAAAATCAGTAAAATGGCAAGGAGGATTCATAGAATAACATTATGCTAATCCCAGGAAACTAATTCTAGTGATGTACTACAACAGCAGCTGTATGTATTCCATTCACCCAAAACAAGAAAATATACAGTGGAGACCACTCAAAAGTTTAGTGTTACCTTGCAGTGCTTTACAGCAAATCAATGTAATATTCATTTCTAGTGCCAAAATTAGGAGTTTGTGAGTGCTTACATAAGTTTCCAGTTGCTAAAAGGAACAGATAAACACTTCTTGATTTGTCAAAGGGAAGTTGGTGATATGACACACGGAAACTATATTTCCTAATCTAGATTTTATAATTTTAATCTAACTCTTCCTCAGCAATATTATGTAAAACAACCCCTAGTTTATGGGAACTTAATTCCCAATATCCACATCTATTTATCTTTCCCCGAATATGACTTATCCTCCCTCTTCCTCTCTCTCCCTGTACCTGTTAATGAAAACATTTGAGCTTCGAAAAATTTGGCATGTCCTAAAACTGAACAAATAAGTAATAGGTAGGTCCTCTGCAAAAATGCTCATCTACCACTTATATAAACCTTGATTATGTCTGTGATTTGATTGAAATGCACACGCTGGTATTAGATGCATTTACACTGCTATAACAATTATGTGTTGTTCAGTGTTATGGTTTAATAACATATGCTTTTAAATTGATTAGACATTTTAACTATCACGCTCTGCTCCTCTCTAACAACACTTCTTGTGGATCTGCATCACTGACACAACCAGTAGTGACATATCACAGCAGAGGATGTGGGCCTGGAGGGGGAACAAACAAAAGCTGTTTGTCAGAAGCACTTGATCAAAGTAGCTAGGGATTTCAGGGACTTCTGTGAAAAGAAAATAAACAGAAAAAAACAGATGCATACACACAAAAGGTCTACCATCAGAATTTGCATATGTAGGACTTAACAGAGGGAAAAATTAGTCTTTAATGTTGTGTTTCTCTATAGCCTGAAGTGGTAGAAAAAGTTTCTTATGTGGCACTTATCAATATAGTTTGTGCAATTATCTTAAGTACCTTAATTATTAATGAGTCCTTATTCCTCTCATCAGTGAGGGGGAACACCTGCCTGTCATGATTGGCAAATACGAAAAAGAGATTAGGCAAAGTCTTCAGAAAGAAGATCTTGTAAATATTGCATAAAACACCACTAAAATGTTTTGAGGTTTCTTTAATAGTAACAGAACAAAATGTCATAAAAATATTGTGGTTTCTAAAGAGAATTTTAAAATAACAACAAGAAAAAAATTTTTTTTTAGGCTTGAAATCCTGTCAGCACAGGAAGTCTGCTTCAAGAATCTGGTTCAGAAACACTGGTATAGTCAAAGGGATTAATCTCCAGCAGTGGCCATGTAATGACTAATACAAATTACAGATTCATAAAGACCTGTAGGATCAGTTAGCCTTGTATGAAGTAGAGTCTATAGACAATCTCTAGGCCACCCATTTATTTTTGTTATATCACATTCAATTAAAAGTCTTCAAGGATTAAGTCATTGCAGACTCAGTAGCCTATTTTTGTGAAAAATGCTCTTATTTAAAAAAAAGGAATTTCTATAAATATTCAACCTCCAGGTGGGTGATTTCGGTCTTCCTTTATGTGTTAAGATACTCTTTAATATCAAAAATCCTAACACTGTGTGACTTAGTAAGGAGTATTAAGTTACTTCATGACCTTCTTTTCAATAAGATAGATGAGATTCTCACATCTCTCTGCAAGGTACATCTTTCAGGTTCTGAAACACACTGAAATCTTTCCATCAGTTACAGGGGGCTTGAACTTTAGGCATCTAATGTATCGCGATCTAAACCTGAACTAGCAGTCTGATATTCTCTTGCAGACAACAGAGAGAGATAGGTTCTCTAAAGATTCAATTCATCTGACAATCTTAAGAACACTGTTTTGATACAAAAGGTACATTTTATGATATATATGTCTTGTATGGGGAACTCATTATAAATCAGCAGCTTAAAATAACTTACTTTCTCTGATACTACTGGTTTAGCCTTCCTTTGACTTTCATCTCCATCTTGGAGTAATAAAGCCATCTGCGGCCCACTCCTGCTGCCGACTCAGTATGTGCGGGTTGGGCTCTGCACTAGGCCTCTGATGTTTAGGCCTCTGCCGGTGACCCGATGCCGCAGCCCACGTTCGGGATCCTCCCCGGGAATTGCTCTCACTCTCCGATGTTGGGATCCAAGGCTCCTTCTTCATCTGTCCGGCCATGGGCAGGAACGAGGTACCATACCACTCTGGGGGTCGGTCTCAGGTAGGCCTATTCGGGTCAAGGCCTGGCCAGTGATAGGAGGCCGGCTGCGCCGCAGGGCTTTACCAGCCGCGCCAATGGGGCCTCTGCGGATGGGCAGCACCGATTGCCAACACCCAAGGACAGTGGACAAAAGCACAAACCAATATGATTCCAGGTCCACTGCCAAAGTTTATTAGCTAAAGGGTTTTATATGGGGAGAAATAGGAGGGACAATGGGAGGAGGGAGATCCCTTATTGGGTGAGGGCAGTCATCAAGGTGTTCCTATTGGTTGCACTCCCCTTGCCAACCGGCACGACTCAGCATGTGCAGGCGACAGGGGTCATCCACCGGGCAGCCTGAGGCCTACACAGGCCTGAGGCCTGTAGGGACCCCTCTGTGTCCCCCAACAGAGTAAAATTAATAAATATTGTAGAAGTCAAGATTTTTTTTCACTGATTTAAGCATTGTACCACTTGCATGTAATTGCTTTAAACAGTAAATGATCCTTGTGAAAGAGCATTCATTTGTTGGCAGAGATCACTGATAACCAATCTGGCTATGAAACTCCTCAGGATGTTAAATAATTGTTGAAAAGTAGCTAAGATAACACATCTTCTAAAAGAAACACTGACCAGAATCAATGAGTCTACACCATACATTTCATATAAAGTTATTTCATGGAAACACATTTTCCATTTAATAATTTTTAGCTACTTCAAATTTGGTGAAATGATAAAACTTTAAATGTCATTAATCTGTGATCAGAGCAAGCACATGCTGGACTTAACTGAAATGATCAAGCTGTTTGCTGTGTATTATCTGATCCATAAACTTGGATTTTTGAACACATGCAGTGTGGTTGATGCATGTCTGGGATTCTAACTGCTTGTGAGTGGGGATATGTTTGATGTGCACACCTGGGCTTTGGGTCTTGGCTGTACCGAAAGCTCCAATAACATTTAAAAGATCACAGTTCTGACCTACAAATCTTATCTGTTTAAAGTAACTTCCAATTATTTAAAATTATGCATAGTGCATATGATTGGCTTTCACAGGACACATTGTTCAGAAAGACAGTGTTATATTTTGAGGATTGCAAGTACTATTTAAATCCAACCAGGGAAAGGACTTCTGCATTTTCCAGAATATAAGAAAACTCTTCAAAGAAACTGAACAAATTCTGTAGACCACCCATATGGAAAATCAAGTAGTTTCCAGTACAATAATCACTAATAAATACTGCTACAGTGGATTACAATATCATATTATTCTGTACTTATTCAGAAACTTTTTGTAGCATGTTGGCAAGTTCTCACCACTGGCAATGTTTAAATACACATATATTTTACAGAAACAGCTAATCATAAATATGATTTACTAAATAAACAGGTCAAAGTGTTGGGATACAGAGATAGTGAAAGGGTTTTTTTTTTTTTTTTTTCTAATCTCTAAATTACAGTTGTTTCTTTGAGATAATCGTCCTGAGGGGCATATGCCACAGGTGTCATAAGGTGCTGAGATTTCTTGTCCAATAAATCTAGAATCATAAATTTATACACAGTGTATAAATAGCTTCCTAACCAATGGAAAGCGTAAGAGCTGCTCAATAAAAGAAATATGGATTTTTGTCTCTCAGAAATATTATGTTATTTCCTTTAAACTATCACGGGCTAAAATGCCAATTGCATAATCTGAATAGAAAATGAAATATCTGGCATCATTAGTCATTTAGTTTGATAATCATGTCTCCCTTTTTGAAGAAATGACAAAACCCCTTAGTTTTCTTTCAGGTAACTGAACAATTAATAATAAGGTGAACAATAGATTATTTTTTGTAATTGAAATTATCTATTGTCATTCTTTTTTATATTTTCTTGTCATTGTATGCTGAGAATGGTCAGACCCTACCTGTCAAATAATATCTTCATTAAATCTAAGTTAAGGAATACCTTTTCAAAGACTATGTTAGAATTGAGACACAAGAACAGTATTGAGCTCCTCAGCCTTGCCAATGCTATTCAAATAAGTACAAGTTGGGGAACATAATGAATGTACGTTTGCGTTAGAGTCTATATTACATTTAATATTTATTTTTTGTGTCCTTTTGTGGACCTAGCAATATCCTCTTAATATATAACTATCTGATTTCCAAAAGATTTTGAGAACTAGAACAGTATTAGCCCCAAACCAGTCATTATATTTCTTTAAATTTATATAATGGTAGTGTAAAACACATATGTGTCAGGTAAAGTTGATTTCAACCTCTACTGGATAGATAGACAAAATGGCGTAATAATTTCTAGTTTCTAACTTCTTGTATTAAACTTAATTTTATTGGCAAGATATTAATATAAAAACACTTATACTAATGAAAAAAATGTAGTTCTGAGCCTTTAATTTTCATAGCACAAATGCTAAATGAAAAAGAATGTGGAATTTACATATGAGTCAGGTAAAGCATGAAGGACTTCATGTTCTTAAATAGAAGAAAGGTAATAATAGCAATGCATTTCATTTTTATAGTACTTTTAATCTTGGGATATCAAAAGGTATAATAATGAAAAGTTATTTTTTCAAAATAAGTTGTGCAATTAGACTGTAGAAAAGAAATCAGTATGTTGAGGTAAAAAGGGCCAAAAACCCTAGCACTGATCCCAAACCAATGAAGTAAATGAAGTTCTGCATTTTTAGAATAATGCTTGGGGAACAAGGTCAGGGGAAGTTTCTTCATATTCTAGTGAAGTTCCTGAGATCATAGCAGCTTGTAAAACTCAGCATTCGACTTTAAATACAGATTGAACTTTCATAAGATAAAGGTAAATATGAAACAGGTAATAATGGTATCAGTTTATGCCATTAAATGATTACTTTATAGACAGAAAAGAATGCTTTATACAGACATGGCTAGCTAAATGTTTGGCCTTTAAAAATCCTAGAAACAACAAAAAAGTATGATATATTGTAAATATTTAAACCAATAGCTCTCATGTAAACAATGACATAACTCTATAACTATATTATGTAGGGTTTTTTTGTTTTTGTTTTTGTTTTTACTTTCAAGGCAAACATGAGCATCTTTTGTATTTTCCTAAGCAGAAGAATAATATCAAGCTCACTTACAACTGTTAAAATGTCATCAGCAATCCCTTTGGAAGGAACAAAAGGGTAATTTGTATAAAGGGTAATATCTCCCTGGACACTGCTTTATGGCATGCCATGACCTAACTGAAAACCATAATTATCTTCAGGGAAGAACTGTAATCTTGTGATCAATGGCTTCCATGAGCTGGAAATGTTTGAAATGATGGGTTCAGATTTATATTCATTTACAGAAAAAATAAATCACAAATAATTATCTTGAGTTCAAGGGATTAAAATTAGTTTAAATTTAATATACTAGAGATCAGAATACAGATCATCTTTCTTGAAGCTTTTGACTGACCTCTTTTCTAAATGTATTTCTTTTAAAAAAGAAAGGAAGAAAGTCTTGAAAGAATAATTCTATTTATTATAGCTTAAGTTGACTGCATACATAACTTAGACTATCAATAGGCTATTAACAGATCAAAAAAAGTGGGCTGCAAGTTCTTTCTTTGGCTAGTAAGCTTACTTACAAAAGTTTTTTGTTTGTTTTGTTTTCCTATAAGAGATCACAAACAAATGCAGTTAATGCATGCTGTTTATGCCATTCATGCCATTCACATTTTGCAGTGCAGCCTCACTAACTGAAGTGAAAAAAAAAAAAAGCTAATGATTCTAGAAATCTTCACATACTGTCATGTCACAGTCATCTTATTCCCCTAGAAATGGGAACTTAATCAAAGCTCAAATGACAAATTCCAGACATGGTAATAAAAGTAATCTGAGTCATAGTGGCAATGTGTTGTCTTCAAACAAAATTTTTCAAGGCCAATCTGCACTGCTTTTCTGCTGGAAATCCCCTCCTGTAATCAGACAAAATATGCAGAGCCAGCTGTTGGGGTACAGTGTATGCATCTCTTAATTACATTTTTCTTTCTGTGGTTGCATGTAACATTCTGAAATTCTCATACGCACGTAGTGCTTCTGTATTTACAAAATATTGTACGTTAGATACAAGTAGCCACACAAACTTCAATGAGCTTTTTTTTTTTTTACATTAAAAATGTATTAGAACAAAAATATTCATATATTGCATCACTTTCTGCCAATTTGGTATTTCAGAATGAAATTTTCTGGTTTTGTTGTGGTTTAAATATATGTATATATGTACTCGGAGATTTTCTTGTTTCAGGATGCAAATGTTGGCCTGAGACACAGTTCTTGTTAAAATATGCAGACATGAGTCCTAAGCCAAAGTAATAGGAATAAGCATTTACTAGAGAACACACAGAAAATTTGAAAATTCTAACTGAAGTTTCCTTTTTTTTTTTTTGATGAAGCTCATGTTCTTTATGGATATTGAATACATTCTAGAGGCAACCGTTGAGCAGAAATAAGCACATACGCTGCAGCTATTCACAAGTTTAGTTCAAAATATTTTCCTACTATGCATTGTATAGTAAACAAACAAACAAACAACCATTTTTCTTCAGATAATTTTCTCTTCAGATACTACTTGTATGAAGATAGTGGATTCATCTCACCTAACTTTGTTCAGCCAAAAAAAGTAAAAATAGCTATTAGATCTATGGCATGCCAGGTTATGTTAAAATCTAGTGGGAGAGACCAATGGGATGAATTACCTTCTGAAGGTGCCTCCTTTCTCCTTTCATTTACAGAAGTGCTTTAGACTAATTTAATTTAAGGTGTATAAATAATTTTTAAATATCTTAACTATGATTACTTCTATCCATTTTTTTTTCTTCTTTTTATATGTTGCTATACTCTTAGTTCTTCTTCCACAAGGGCTGAGGAAGAAAATTAAAATTGCATTATTTTCTGTAGTAAGATTATGACACTGGATTTTCCCTAGTATATTGACAACTGTTAGTCTTCAGCAATGTCTGTACAAGCAAATGACACAGGTTACGGGCTGTTCTTTGATCATGAAGAGATATCACAGCCCTTTTCCATGTTATTAATGCGCCTCCTTCTGCCCAGGAAGGGCGGCCTTACCCATAACTGTTGCCGGGACAGGTCCTCAGCCCATGCGGTTCCCTAAGCCATGCCTATGCATTGTATGTGGTAGTGTATTATTAATAATATCGATATATTAGTAATGTGCAGTTAACAATAGACTCATAGACTCCCATAACTGGGATCAAGAATTTCATTTAAGTTTTGACTTTCTGATGGCACAAATATTCAGCCCACAGTGTTTTAATATTTACCATAATTTGTATTTGCTTGCAAGAGTAATCTCAAGTTTTCCTTTTGGTTAAGGTGTTTGTGCCTTGTTTTAAAGGGAATACCATACGACTTACTTACTCTGTTTGATACTTATGATTAGATTTATTTTAGTGTTCTGATTTGGCAATGTTTCATACTTACTTACGATTAGATTTATTTTAGTGTTTTAGTTTGGCAATGTGTAGGAGTTAGCTGATATTTATGTTTTGCCTTTTATTATTGAATATTAAAGTATAATTAATATCAATTTCAAATTTTATTGCTGTTAGCATTTGTTGTTGCTGCTTTTGGTTTAGATGGAGAGTGAGGAAAAATGTCTGAATACATAGACATTTTAAAAACAGTAAAAATAGAATTTTCTTATAAAGTAATTTGTTTATTTTTATATCTACTCTAGTCACATGGCATCTGTTTCCTAATGAGATGTATAATTCTGAGAATTGAATGTATGGGACAAATTCATATTTTGAGGTTCAACATTCATATTCTTAATGTAGGCTTAAAACTTGCATTCATGAGCATCCTGTCAGTAAGCTTTTTCAATAAGAAATTTTTACAGAAATCTAGCACAAAGGGGATGCAAACTCTGCTTAAGCATATTTCCATCTCTTATTTAAGCAACTGCATGAAGACTTTTTTTTTTAAGGTATTAACCAAGCTATACTAGTGACTAACCTATATAATTCACGGGACCAAAACAGCCTTCTGTCACTGGCAGATAGACTTGTTTTTAAAGAGTCCATCACATTCTTAGCAAGTATATCAAGCTCGGCCTATAGTAGGAGGATCTGACAACAACAAACTTGACATACTAATTGCTACATCAAATTTTATGTTAGCTTTATGTGGAGATAAATTATTTAATGCAAATAACTTGGATCACCATGAGCTAGCAATTTAGACCGCTTTAGAGAAGATATTTACTGAAAGTAATTTATACTTTAAGAATATGAACAACCTATCAGAAAATGTCCACAATACAAGCCACCTTAAATTATCTTTTTTTGTTTATAGAACAATTTTTATGTTAGCTAATTTTCTTAAATAAGGTTGAGTCCAGAATCTAAATGTAATACAACCCTAAGAAACCCTAAAGATGTATAATTTTAAAAGTCCATATTCGTATTTTATTTCAATTTTATTTCTGCTTTTCTTTTTTCACCACAGAGAAGACTACTAGACTGAAATAGGATATTCTGGCTTTTCCTAGGTCTACAAATAAAATATATACTAATATGTAAGGTCTGAATGATTAACTGGTTAAGGAAACTTGGCATTAAGCTGTACTAGAGAAGTTCAAGGACTTGTATGACAAAGTATAATTAAAAAGTATTGATAGCGCAGAAAAAAAAGAGTAGACAAAATGTAATAAATTAATATACTTACAATAAATTGAGATACTTATTTTTCTCTCAGATTGCCATCTCACGTACTGAGCAGAGCTCAGTAATCCTTTTTGAAAGGCAGATAACATAGACCATCTGCCACAGATTTTGAAAAAAAAATTGGATCCTGAGATGCAAATAGTTAATCTGTATGATTAATATACCAGAAAGATTTTATGATTCAGTGCTGGAAAGCATGCAGGAGTCTTACCCACTTTCTCTTTATCACATTACCACCCCAGAACAGTGTTCCTGATACTGAGGGAGCTTGCTTTATTCCCCTTTCACTGCTTCATAAATAAACCTTTCCCCTCTGCATAAACCAAACCAAATCATTTGGTTAATCTTTCCATTATGTACCTTTTAAATAGCACACTACTCCCTCCAGCTCCTTCTCTCTGATAAAGCCTTCTGCAGATTCATTAGTGCAATTTTATACAGCTTTACTAGAAGAAATATCACACAGACTTTTTACAAGATATATAATTAGCATTGCACTTTAAGTATTGCATAAGGATTAAAAATGGAAAGACATGGTCAAACAGGGAAGGCAATATTTAATTTGACTCTTGCATGATCTTTGGAGTACAGGATGCTTAAGGCAGTAACATGTGACTACTACTGGCCTGATCATTTCTATAGAATCCTCAACACAGGGGCTAATGGGTACATAACTGAGCTTTTATAGCATTTCTTTTCAGTACACTCTGTGCCCTCAAAATTAATGAAATTCAGGTAAGCTACAGGCAATATCGTTTTCCTTAGTTTAAATACAAGTTTGTAATAATTTGCTTTTATAATCTTGCAAAATATTTCACACGTTTCAAATGAACAGTAGTAACCTCAGTTTCCTTGTGGCTATAGAGTAGTAATTTTGTATGCCTTGATACTGCTCTTTTATTATGTATTTCTAAAACCTTAAGTATTTGGTAAAGTATGGATTACTAAGATTTCTTTAGTCCTGCTTTAATAGGATTTTTTAAGTTTTATTAGCTCAGCAGCTTTGTTTCTAGTAGCAAATCTGCCTCAGGTTACTACTTCACCTACTCTCCACACCTCTCCAGCATATCACCACAATTTTCTTTCTAATCAGCTTTAGCTGCAAAGGTGACCTGCAGATAAACTGAGTATGCAAACTTTTTGTTTAATTCCTCCAAAAATAAAACTTTTCTCTTCTTAGCAACCTTTTTGTTGTTATGTATCGAACAAAACCACAGTTTTTAAAAATTCTTTGTGCCTAATTTTTGAAAATTTCTGAAACTTAGATTCGATACCCTGCATATACATGCATATATATATGTATACATAGTTTCAAAAGATGCAGCTCCTAAAAGTCGGTATACATCAGTCATTTTCTGCTTGGAAAACAGCTTTGGTATTGTAAAGAAAGCTGGTTCAAAAGCTGTATGCTGAGATATGCTGACACCTTCATCTCCTCTCCTGTAACAGGAGACAGGAAGGATATGAAACAAAAATCCAGATCTTTCTACTACATCATACAAAGCTAAATTATCCTGATCTTGAATGTTTCCTCCTTCTTAAAAGTCCTGTATTTTCTGTAACTAGATTTTTTTCTATCCTGTGGTGGAGGGAAGACTTTTTCCTTCCCCTTCTCCCTAAGGTATTTCTATTGTATAGCTTAATTAATACATTCCTGCTTTCAGACTGCTTAGCTCTGGTGCAGCATTGTGAAAGCACAGTGTTAAAAATATAAATATTGTTTTAAAGAAAGAGTAAATGCACGGCCTTCTTTCTCAATCTGTAATTAATATTACTCTGCAGCCCTCATATGATGGCAACACATGGGGTAAATGGAATAAGATGGTTTAACTCTGTAAATCACTCTCTTCCACCATCCAGTCAATCCTTGGGGTTATATAGTGTATTCTTGGAGTTACCCTGAAAGGAAGTAGTTGATATTTCAGTTTAACCCTAGAGAGGACAGGCTATAGGCAGGTTCTTAAGCAAAGTTCCAGCGTAGATATAACTTCCTCAATGAAAATCTTAACATGTTCAGTGAAGTTGGAGCAGACAGTATTCTTTTAAATACACAAAGAAAGAAGCTTCAAAGGGCCTGAAAGTGTATCAAATGAGCTAGCTACAAATCTATTAATACTTAAAAAATGGAAGAGGGACTGAACTATTTCAAGAAATAGGTCTCAACTAATATTGACATCATCCTCATGGCATTGATTAAAAATCTAGGTTCTGTTGAAGTACATGGGACTTCTGCATGTGCTTTATACTTTTTCATACCAACTAGACATGATTTAAACAAGTTGAGCAATCTTAATTTTAGTGTTACTAAATTGAATAGCACTGTACACTGTGTGTGCCTATGAAATCTATACATGTTAAAGTAATTGGCCAAATAAAATCTTTTCTTCCTTATCCTGTAGAAACTTCTAAGGGAAGAAATGAAAACAAGAATTGTAATACTTTATTTGGCCAATTACTTTAATTACTTAATTAATAAGAATTCTGAATAATATTTGTTTATGGCAACTGTATTTCAATTTTGTTAAAGGTATTGGAAGAGAGTTAAGATAAAATGATATGTTTCATCTGCAGTCAAAGAAATAGTTCCATTTAATTTACAGTGGTCACATTGAAATAGTATTTCTTTCATTGTTTTGCCAAAACACATGTTATTTGCACAGATTTATTTCTGACAGAACAGTAATGTACACATTTATAATGATGTAATCAATGGCTCTAATGTGGAAGCCAAAAAAAAAAGACATAGGTTTTTTGAGCAAAAATAAATTGTAACATAGTGCAATGTTATTTACATATACAAGAAATATTGGATACTAAGTAATATTTGAGATAGATCCCAAAATACATATTTTTTTTTATTTTTGTGTGACTTTAGAACATTATTTTCTTCTTAAAATTTCATCAGGAAAGCTAGACATACTATCCAGCATTGTCCAGAAAAATAATACAACTAAAGTGTGCTTCAGGTAAAAATCATATGAAAACACAGATGCTTATTTTTTATCAAATATGCTCAGAATTCTGCATCTGGCAATTCCTAGAAGGGTCAAAACTCTCTTCTGCTAAGACTGTTTCACACAAAGTCTTGAGGGAAGCTTGAACCAGTTTCGACCACCTCTAACGCACACTATAAAAAGCTCAAAGTAGCAGTAAGATATTTTTTTAAAATCTCCAGTGGAATAATGGCTAATGATATATAGAGGTAGAAATTTGGCTGTGGTATGTGCAATAGTATGTATTCATTTTTGCATAACTGATTATTGGCTAGGGTTTATGTCCAGAGTGGAAACTGCTAGATTCTGTCTTCTTCACCCTCTGAATTTTTCCTCAGGATTCAAACCTCAATTTCTTCTCCTGCAAGTGATTAATCTAAACAGCAGGCTGGGAGAGTAGGAAGGTGTGTTCTCCACCTTTGCTAAACCTATAACACAGTACAGAAATATGTGAAACACTTGTAGGACCATAGGGAAGGCAGACTTCAAAGCCTGATTATTTGAATACAAACTTGGAAGTAAGAGAGTCTCTAATTCTAATTCCTGCTCCCACAATTGTTTACATGCTTTACATTTCATAACATATGATTAAAATGAAAAAAATGCTGTAGCAGATGAATGGTCCCACCAGTGGGTTAAGAGTCAGGCGATCTCTTGTGCTATTCTCTTTCATCCCATAAATCTTAAATTTGTAGCTGCAATGTCAAAGCTCTGGTAGAAGAACTGGAGAGGAAACTCGCTCCCTTTTCCACTGGCAAAGTCCTTCTCCAGGGAAATGGGGGCTTGCACCGCCTCAGGCTAAGGAAGCCACAGAAATGAGATCTGTTACAACTTGGATTTATGCTTTAGGCTATTCTATGAGAAGTGGGCAACACGGATGCTTTCTGACACATTTCAGAGAGGGGAGAGGGGAAAAGATCCAGTTTTTCTCACAGAAAGGCTGTCAGCCTAAAAGGAGAAAGTTTCACCCTGTGAATCCCCTTCAGATATAATTGCTGAATTTTGCCTGGTGAAGGAGATGCCTGAATTCTCCCTTATTCTCTGCTGGGCAATTTGTGCATTCACCTCCTTATTGTGCCGTCTACTGATAATTTTGTTTCTTGGTATTGAATTCTTTTCTTGAACTGTAGGTGGAAGTTTGGCCGCTAATGGGAAATAATAAATTTCACTCTGGGAGCCAAATGACTACCTACAGATACAGACCATGCCTCTCTTTTCCCTGCCATAAGTTCTGAGACTCTGTTTTGATGTCCATGTGCAGTTCTATCCCATTAGCTTACTGTACGCTTCTTATGCTGTCATAGAAATAGACTCATAATATTATACTTGTATCACATTAGATGAATTCTATCTATCTGAAGTGCAGCTACATTAATAAATGTATTAATTAGTTTTTTAATGAAGGGAAATCTGAAACTCACACGACTGTCCTGATTTATGTTTAATAGCTTAGAACAATGAATTGTTACCCATTGGAGTAGTTGCTAGTGCCACCATATATTGGTATAAAAGTAGATTAACTGTAGACAGACAGACAAACAACATATGCTATATGGCAGCCAGAGATGTGCTATTATCAGGATGAAGTATTTCTTGTAGAGGTCAAAAGGAGACCAAGTTTGTTGTTGTTTCTGAATGCCATTGAAAATATATTACTTTCCACTTTCAATTTTCATTGTATTCAGACAATTTTAGAATCATATTTGAAGAAATCTACACTGGTGGCAGAAAGCTAAGTAGTTATGTAGCACACTTGTAAGAAGTTTATAAAGAAGGATGCAGAATATATAAGTATTTCAACTGATGTTTTGCAATATTGAATTGGTATTTTTTACAGAGAGACTTCATTTAATAATGAATTACAATCAAAGATTAGAAACAAAGCAACTATTAACACATATAGAATTGTTTACTTATACATTAAAAACAAAACATCTGGAAGTATGCACACTGGTAAAAGGTAATCCATTTTTGTGTTTGATGCCTATACCAAGAGACAAATCAAGGGGATCTACTTGATGTATTAACTGAATATTGTGACTCTGCAACACTGATGCGCTGTGGAAAGTACCCGGGCTGTTTGATATAACTGTTATATTTATTATACAAATACTGCAATGACAAGATATAATTTCATCAAGGCAAGATTGTATTAAACACTTGACAAGGATCGTGTTTGCTCTGAATAAATTTTGTTTGAATATAGAAAACATACAAAGTAAATGCTATTATCGTCATTTTTATTAGAGACTGACTAAAGCAAAACAAGTAAAATAAGAACTATACTGATTTCATAACCACCAATCAAAACTTTTTTTTTTCAGATTCTAAATAAAATTTCGTAAGTCAAATCTTATGAGTCATGGGCTTTAAACATTAAGGCCTCTATTTTAATTTCTTGACCTCCATTAAGGCCTTCATTAAGGCTTCCATTTTAACTCTTCATTTTAATTTTTTGTTTGCAAAGTATTTTTGGCATTGAAATTGTATTTTTTTATATCCATTAACAGGTTCAAGTACAAGAAAATGCACAAACATGACTGAAGCAAGATCAGTATTCATCAGCAGAATTCCTGCACCTTCACTGTGCACTATTCTTAGTCATCATGCTTCATATAGAAAAGCATATCTCACAACAAGTGAATTTTTAAATGTAGTTTACTAGCAAAGAAATTGGCATGCTAAAATCATAATTTGGTAATCAGTTGCTTAAATCCTATTAAGCAAACCAACAATTCCTTTCATTCTTTCATCTAACTAGTTGAGAAGGTCAGGGTCATCAACTGAGGCGGGTTGCTGGCCGGGGCTGGCACTAGGCCGCAGCTCTTCAGGCCTGGCCGATGCGCCGACCCTCCCGCGCGTGATCTTGGCCCCCCCGGGGAACCGGCTTGTCTCACCCTCTGGGATCCTGGATCCTCTGCGATGTCCGGTCGCG
>JAUBNY010000135.1:620737-640635 GCA_032275445.1 Crypturellus soui | reverse complement strand
CCAAAATTTAAGTTACTATTGAAGTATATTAATTCAGAAAAATGTCGGCATTTTGAGACTTTTAAATCTAACTTTAATTTTCTTGTAATAATACATTTGAAAAATAATCAGATATTTAAAATAAGACTGTATTGTCCAGAACCAATCCAATATTTCAAAGGTAGAGTAATACAAAAGAGCAGACTAGTTCTTCGTTCAAGCTTAACAGATTAATTAATGGTGGTCAACAAGGTCTTAGAGTAATAAGATGTCCCAGATGATAAGTCTGATTTCTTTTATATGTGATTATGATAATTGAGATGAAAAATGGTGATATAATTTACTTGAACTTTCATGATACTTAACCTAGTGATATGCAATTATGATCAAAAACATACACAGTTTATGTAGTGTACTTTAAATGGATTGAAATTTGGTGCTGATAATCCTTAAAACAAAACTCAATAGAAAATCATGAGCAAAGCAGACGTTTCTATTGGAATCCATAAGTAATTTGTGCTTTTACCAGTGCTAGCCACTATTTTTATCAGAATTAAGTCTATCAATACTAAGAAAATAAATAAACAAAATTATCGCAAGATTCACAGATTCACAGAGTTGGAAGACTAGGAAATATTAAACATATAATCAGACTATCTAACTCATTCTGCATCTTCATCATACTGAATTGAAACTCCTTTAGACAGCCCATGTCATTGTATTATGTTGTCTAATCACTTTTGCTTTGTCTGTTACCCTCTACTAAGTCAAAGAAAACAAAGTAGCATCAATGGTCATTTCTTTAAAATTAGTTTTATTATTTCATTCCTGATGTGTTCTTTTTTAAGCCAAAAGTCCTTGGGTGATTGTTTTGTTAATGTTTTTATGTCATCTGATGCATAGAGAAAGACTCATCATAAACACATTCTGTATTGTGTGATTGCTGGGTTGAACAGACTTTGCTTATATACGTGTATATGTGTTTTTATATGTATATGTCATATGTATATGTTATGTGTGTATATGTCTGTGTATGTATATACCTTCTCCAAATTACTACATAAAAAATTTGCCAGATGAAACTTTTTTTCTTGAGCACCTGAAATAAATCACTGGCAACATGCTAATCAACTGGGTAAGTTTCTTCCATTCAAAGCTGTTCACATTACCCTCCTTGCTAGCATTCCTTTCAATAAGTTCTTTGTTCTCACAGAAGATTTCTACCTTTGTCTTGTCCATACCAGAGAGTGAGTCTGAAACATTCAGAGATCCGATGGAAAATATTAATATGGTTCTGCAAGTCTTTATCTTTCCTGAAACAAGTCGTGTTTTTTCTTGCACTTGGGTTATTATGATTCTACTACTTTGTTTCAACATACACAAACAAATACTCTCAATCTAGCAATCATTGTCTTGAATCAATAATTTCATGTACTGTTAATAACGTAAAGAAGACTAGTATTGGAACAAATCTTGCACTTAAATTTGACATATTTAGTAAACCAGTTTTCCTACGATGAATGAGGTCCCTATATTTGTCAAGGGGAGAGGAATATCACAGAAGTATATTGTGTTCATCATTGTATTTAGGTATCTTCTTAAAAAATTCTGATTCCCACCCTATAACCATCATTAAAACCATTAAACAATCATTCAAAAAAGTAAAAGTTAAGATGTTATAGCAAATAGTTTGTAATTCTGAATGCATTAATGAATGCTACTGCTTTAAATTTAGGATACATTTTTAATTTTTCTCACTGCAATCTGCATCAATACTCAAGTCATTATTTTGCTTGCCTATTCTATAAAATATATTAGAACAGAGTACTTTAAGAAAAATGAAAAAGAAAACAACTCTAAAAATTCTCTTTTTAAGTAACTGATCATATATGTAATAGTCAAACATATAATTACCTATCATGTTTAGGTGTTTTTTCATTAAAGAAACCCTGTATTTTATTCTTAGATCATTTAGTAAATCAACATAGGCCCATATATGTATGTTTCAAGCCCATTAGCTATAGATATGATGATGATTACTAAGCCACATTAGAATAGTGCTGTAATAGTTTCAATATGAATAGGAGGAAAATGATGTTGTAATAGCTCTACAGGTACATAAACAATATTTTTTCCTATGAGACATCTTAATGCTAGACCCTTTACTGTCCTTGATCTACATATGAAACTGCCACTTACATCAGCAGCAACCACTTTCTAGTCAAGGGCAATGTGTAGCCTCAACTTATCTGCAACTTAACTTACTTAAGACTTCAGCCATGTTGTCCTACATGAAAAAAATATTGATAATATTGCTTAAAAATCACAGGTTCTTCTTACAACCACATCATAATCTAATAAAAGTATAAACTAATGTTTTTTTTGTTGTGTAGTTTGATGTCAGGTATTTAAGAAATACGTTCCCCATGCATATTAAAAGATTATAAAGGGAAAAAAAGTATATAAATGTCCAAAATATCCAAAATGTCCACCAAAATATTTATGAGAACAAAGTATTATTTCTAACTGAGAATCCGTTCATCCTCACTTATGTTTTTAGGAAGCTTTGAAAAGGATAAGAAAAAGAAGAAAGAAAGAAAAAGAAAGAAAAAGAAGGAAAAAGGAAAAAGAAAAAGGAAAAAAACGGATAGCAATAGCAATGGTTCCTTTAGAAAAAAAAATCAAAAATAGCTGTGACAAAAACAATGTAACTGTTTATTTCAAAACATGCTGAAACCTTTTCTCAATGTACAGTCCTTCAAATAAGTTTCAGGGCTAAACTAGCTTTTTGGTGTAGAATGTAAATTGGGGTAAAAATACTTTGTTTTATAATTTAATTCAAATGTAAGGGGATTAAAGTGAAGAGGTCTGGGGATCTGGGGACTGTATTGGCTTGATTTCTTTGGTTATTTATTATAGCCTTTGTCATTTTCTTTTCACAATTTTTAATTTAATAACGTGTCCTTCACTCATTTATTTTTTTTTACAAGGCAAAGTTTTGCATTTTTTGGTGACTGCCTCTTGGGTTAGAGGATTACACAGATTACCTACTCCAGCTATAGTTTACATCCAAATTAATGTCACATCTGTAACAAATTGGGATGCACTCTTATTGTCAAACAATGTAGGGGCAAAGTTGGCAAATTAGTTAGCATTAGCATATAGACCTTCTGGCAGGAAAGGAAAGCTTTCTACTTGAAGTTGGGCATTTTGCTGGATTTTTCAACTCAAAGCTGCCACTGGCCTCATTATCTCATTTGTCTTAGTTAGTCTAAATTGGCAGTTATGTCTTCATGGCAAATGTTTGTTTTTACAAATGAGCAATAGAGCAGTGAGTGGAAGACATAACATGACGACTTTTTTCCCTGAAATTTAATTGGAGAATGCGATAGTTGGTGACTAGTTTCTCTTACTTTAATTCTCAGGGAGATTTGAAAGATATCGGTCCTTTGCCTGACGCAGTAAATGTACTGTAAAGTTGTAAAGTTGTAAAGAGAGAGGTTATGAAATTAATGTTGAATTTATTTTTTCTATACATTTTGATTTTTTTTAATAATGTCAACATGTCTTGAAATTAAGTATTTTTGAAACTGTAACTAGACCAACAAAAACCATTACTTCAGTCATGATGATGTATTTATACCCCATTTAATAGGGCCAACAAGAACAGGCAGGCAGGAAGGTTATACATCTTATTAAATAACATCACATTGCACTCTGGGCCACAAAATGACAATGATAGAATTTTTCAGTTAATCAGCATAGAAAGCCATTGCACAAGAGAGAGTTATAAATGTTACATAATATGCTTCTATGCTTACTGATATCTGGCAGTGCAATCTAACTTCCAGTCATGTTCTGAAAATGACATTTTTAAAGTACATTTTAAATCCTAATAGCAATTTCCTGGCATAAAAAAAGTCCTTTTACTCTCCTTTCAAATTTGCACATATCTCTGAGTAGTATAGAAGTACAGGGTACAAAAAACCATTCTAGGCCCATCTTTCTGATATATTATGCAAGAACAAATGAAAATGATTACACAGAATAGAATTTATTAACCACCTTTTTCTGACATACATAACAATGTTGGAATATTTTTCAATAGTGCAAAATAACATATAATGGAAATAAATTATTCAACTTTTACAAAAATTGTTATGTGTTTTTTACTCTGCTGTCTAACATCTAGACTGTAGACCTGAACATCAATGTATAATATTAAATGCATATAAAAAACATATTTACTCTGTCCAAGTAGAAGGGACTAAATATGTTGAGGAACTGGGTTATGGCTTGAATATCTCCATCATGGTCCTACAGAAGAATTTGGGGCTGCATAACTGGAAAATCTGTGGACAATGAGGATCCTATCCCAGTTTAGTCTTTAGGACAGCTGATAGTATAACACTGTGAATCTGTGAGAGTTTATTATAGATACCTTCCTAGAGAAGATATTGCCATTTTTCTACTGGCAACTACAACTGCCTGTCATGAAATGTCCAACACCTATTTATTAAGGTGTATTAAAGCATGCTACCAAATGACAATAACTTGAAGTCAGAAAAAAGGAAAAAAGTAATCTAATGTTTAAATGAGGGGAAGAAAGAAAACACATTTTAGCTTATCTGTTTGATCACCAAGATCCTGGAATTTCTGGAATTTGTTGACAAATGGAGTTTCTAGCCAATTTCCTTAATGTTTCTTTAATAATAGTATTTCTTTAATACTGTATAGGCATTTCACATATTCCCTCTGTTAAGAAACATGAGTTTACAGTATCATACCCTTGTTAGAAGGGTATGCATGCTGCATTAGCAGAGTATGAAGTTTTCTAGTGTGTTTCTTCTAAATTAATTGAAAGACTAATAAGAATGACACAAGACTAAAGACATTTTTACAATTTTGCTATAGGGGCAGGGTTAAAATTTGCTAACTATAACCAAAGTTAAGATAAACAATTTAGTAGTTTAGTAGTTTTGTGAATTTTTGACACATGAACATTAGTACATCACTGAAGCTTTTCATTTTAAATGTCATGTCTGTAGTTTTAAAAAAAATAATTTATTTTAAATTATAGATGTGACACTTTAAATAAAAACTTTTAAGTAAAATAAGTAATTTGGACTATGGTAATTACAAGTGCCTCAATTTTCAGCAAAACAACTCATAAATTCTTTGACAGTGAAAGATATAATCTGATATTAATGAAAAAAATAGCTAAGTTGAGGACAGACTAAATGTTTAACATTCATTAATCTGTTTTATGAGTTTATTCTGTAAAAATATGTTCATTTTATTTTTCATTGCATGACTTTTTTGATCCTTAGTCTAATGTTTTAGAAGCAAATTGCCCTTAAGAAAATCCACAGTTCTTTAAAGAGATAGCTTTCCCTGGTGATCAAAAAAAATAGGGTGCAATATGTTGTTTATCTCTGAAAATATTACTCAATGCAAAAAGTGAGAAGGATGACACACTTTCAAAGTATTTGTGTTGGATCTTCCAAGGAAAAAAATGTATTCTCTTCAGCTCCATTTCATTTAACAAACCTTTCTCAACACCCATTTGAAAGCCTAGAGTGCATAAGTTAGAAAAAAAAAGTTTGAATTAGAGGTATATCATCCAAGCAACTTTGTAAGCAAGGAAGTTATACAAGTTGATAAAAAAGTCAGCAGAGCTTCATAAGAGGACAAGATGACTATAATTACAAAGATTAAAAAGAAGATGTGAAAGAAAGTCAGGGGACTTCTGACACAGAACTGAGTGCTCAGAGATTTGAAGAAATACCTGTAAGAATCACACAGCAGGATACCAGCTATTCAGGAGGTTTCTGGAGAGCACTGATACTCTCCAGTGAAAACATCTTCCTAACACAGAGGAATGAGGAGCAGAAGAGGAGAAAAACTTTACTAGACCCAGTGCATACAAACTAGGGAAAAATTGGTTGAGCATGTGAAGCTCAAGGGCAGCCTTGACTGCAGTGAGCATGAGAAGGTAGAGTTCAGAATCCCAAGAGGAAGTAGAAAATAAAAAGAAGAATTACAAGACCTGGAATCTGTTTGGAAGAATCCGAGGGAATATTGTCCTAGAAAGAAGAAGGATCCAGGAAATCTGGAATATGGGTTCTGTCATTCAAGGGAACCTCCACAGACTTGAGAAATGGACAGAGGAATCTTATGAAGTCCAGCAAACTGTGTAGTCTTGCCCTTGGGGAGGAATAACCCCATGCACCAGTAGAGGCTGGGGATTAACTGGCTTCAGTGCAGCTTGGTGGAGAAGGCTGTGTGTGGTAGTGGTGGACAAGTTGAACATGAGCCAGCAGTAGTGACCTTCTAGCCAAGAAGGCAAAAGTTCCTGGACAGCCCCAGGAAGAGCACTGCCAACAGGTCAAGAAAGGTGACCTTCTGCCTCTACTCAGCACTGGTGAGGCCACACCAGGAGTGCAGTACCTGGTTCTGCGCTGCCCATAACACAAAAGACATATTTAATGGAGTGAATCTAGTTAAGGACCATGATGATGATCAAGGGACTGGAGCATCTCTAATCCAAGGAGAGGATGAGAGAGCTGGGATTGTTCAGTCCGGAAAAGACTGCGGAGGCATCGTAGCAATGTGTAAGAGGTTGTAAAGAGGATGAGGCCAGACTCCTTTTCAGTAGTGCCCAGTGACAGGATGAAAGGCAATGGGCACAGACTAAAACACAAGGAATTCCACTGCATCATAAGGAATACCTTTTTATTGACTGATCTGAATGGGTTGCTCAGAGAGGCTGTGGAGTTTATACCTTTGGCCATATTTCAAACCAGGATGGGCACAGCCCTTTAGCAACCCTCTCTGGGTGATAATGCTTTAAGCAAAGGATTATCCAAGATGTTCTCCAGAGATGACTTTCAATCCCATCCATTCTGTGATGATCAGATTCTGTGATTTAATGACTGGTCTTGAACCTGGGACACCTATGATAGGAGAGAAATACAATATATGAGAGGCAAAGCATTAGCTTAGAATAAAATCTCTAACTGGATGTTGGATTCAAGACTAGGAAGTCACTGATTGAGTTTAAAAGAGGCAATTGTACACAGCTTACACTCTAGGGACCTCTAAAGTTCAACTGTCGTTGCATCTAGAATTGCACGCACATAAGCTTTTTGTAAAATTAGTGAGATAACAGTATCTGACCTCAGAAAAAATCAGACTAATGAAAGAAGTACAGGCTAGAAAGGGTATTAATGCTTTAGACCTGAGAAGCACTATTTGACCATAGTTTAGGTTCCAGCTAGAAGTAACTGTCATCTACCTTTAGATGTAACTAGTAACATTAAGCATTTCTACTCCTTCTATTTTTGCCGCATTTCCTGTATCGTAGGTTGCATATCATTTCTGAGCACTTTAATGACATAAAGAATTTAAAGTGCTTTCACAATTTGCCTCCATCATACTGTGCCTGGTACTTAATTAAACACAATGTGCAGTTAGCCATACTAGTGCCCTAACAAGTACTTCTCTCAAAATGGGGAGGAATTAAATGAATCTTATCATTGCTTAGCAATTGTCAAATTGGTGGCCATGCAAAGTGAACATCTCTTAAAAGGGCCTCGGGTACAAAGTTAAACATCCATAGAGCCTACATCTCCAATACATCATGAAGACAAAGAAGTAGCAAAGGCACTACAATTTCTACACTGATCATGTCTTCTTATCATTGCCTAAAGGGAATATATTTACAGAAGAGAGAACCATGTTTACTGAATCCTTGCCCCCTCTGAGAAGGCTGCCAAAACCACATATGTGAGTTGTTTGTGATGTGAACATCTATAAAGAAGCATCTGACATCGAAACAGTGCTACTACTTCATTTCACATAAAGAAAGTGAACAGCCATCTTTTGACAAAGTTTCAGTAACAACTTCCTGAACGAAATGTCAGAAAGTTGGAATGTCTTATATCCCAATTTCTAGTACCTTTAGCTGTTATGTCTCCAGGTCTCTCTTTTCATGCATTCTGTTCAGAACCTTATTTTCCTGATAAAAAGCAAACAATAGTCATCAGAAAAATAATGGGATCTGTACCTTTTGCTATAGAAATTTAAGTCCGAGTATTAAAGGAATGGTGCTTATCAGAGCAGAAAAGCTAGCTGAACCAAAGCTTCCTACCATAAATTTCAAAATCCAAGACCTGTTAATTTTAGCAAAACACTACCCTTCCAGTATCATTGTATTCCTCTTTGGTTTAGGCAATGTTTAATTTTTGATATTTCAGTCTTTTCAGAAGAGTTCAGAAGTTTATTTTTTTTAAATCCTTCTCCAACAACCTTTGAAATGCTTAATCACTACTGTTACTTTTTTTCATTTATGTATTAAGAATGAATTTGTCCTAATGTCTCTGTTCACAGAATTTGGGGAAAAAAAAAAAAAAAGAATTTAAAGGCCAGTGCTATGGTATTCCTTGACAATAGTTGCTGGTGCATGAATAGTTAACTCCTGCAGGCCCCCGGGTTTTTATTAAGCAAAAGGTGTGGAAAATCTGTGATCACTGTGATCCCTGTGTTTAATCCTTCTCTTTTTTTTTTTAAGGATTTACATTACCAAAGAATATGGTTGTTGTAACTAAATCAGCAATCTGTGTGACTCATTCTGGAGCACAAGAAGGCATTAATATCAAACTCCAAAAGTCACCTTCTCGTTATATTAAGTTACTAGTCCAGTTGTCAGTTTAAATTGCAAAAGGATCTTTAAAGAGATATTTAAGTGTCTAGAACTGTGTGTTTGTTTTCCTTTTTGTTTCCCATTTTTTCCATTTGTATTTGCACAAATTTGACACTGTCCTTTAAACTCTGTTCTACTTATTCCCATTGTAGTGTCTCTCAAAAAGGATGCTACTGTTCTCTAACATCAAACAAATTGAAGTACTTATATAGAATATGTCATTCATATTTTGTTCAAGTTTGCTATATTTGGTATAAGAGTACAGAAGCTCTAGACCATTAGCAGATTGGTAAATCATCCACATACATTTACACTGTGATGAGACTGAGTCTAAAAGCAGGAGTATAGAAGATTAGCACAGCAGAAGATATTAATGTACACTTAGTCAGCATCCATATAGTATTTATTCTCCAATACATCCATTAATACCAAGTGTGAAAGCATGAGAAATGAAGTGGAGAATTCTTCAACATTTTGCTCCTAGGGGTATTTCTTCCTAACTCACTTGAAAGAGTCTTGAGGCATGCAAGTTCACATCCCTTCTAAATTGCTTGGTTTTATTTTTAATCCTGTGGATGTTCCCGTTAATGACAAATTACTTTCTGAATCTTGCCAAGCTCTTGGCCTCAGTGATATAATTATCCTCATTACACAAAGTTCATTTGCTATTCAGTAAGCCGCTGTTCAAATTGAGGGGATGTTATACTCTGTGTGTGTGTCTATATACATACTCATATATTATTATTACTATTCTTTTAATATTGTTGCAAACAGAAGTGAAGTTTGTGCTATGCTTTAGCATTTCCAGACGTGTGAATTTTTACAGTCCTTTGAGAATGGTATTTGAGGTAGAGGAAACTTCCATGCATTCCTGAAAGGAAGGATTTCTTTCTTTCTGTCTGACCATCTCCATTGAACAATCAGCATATATATAGTAAATAAAATTAGCCACAGAGAGGTCTGTTCAAGATTCCACTGAAAGGAAAAATTAACATGGAAGACTGAAATCTTTATCTGACAGCAGCTTAGCTTCTACAGGGTAAATGTCCATTTTGCAATTATATGTTTCTGTTTCAATTTTAAATTTTCTACCTGTCAATGGAATATTTCTTGAAAGCTTGGAATTATTAGTGTTCATAAATCATTTCTACGCTATTCAATTACTAGTTCTAACAACTGATTTTTCTCTTCCTCAATAGTTAGTAAACTAAAGGCCAAATAATTCATAAACTAGACACAGATTATCAAAAAAGTGTGATCTGATCATGAGAATGAATATTCTACTTATTATGTGAATTCTATTTATTATTATGTGTATATTACACCTAATTTTGTTGACCATTTATAAAATGTTCTGCATATTAACTATCTATGAATGTGATTGTCAGCACCTAAAATCTATTATGACAGTAAACATTTTCACCCTTAAATATGACTGGACAAGTCTCATTTAGAATATTTCAAATAGTCACTACTATTTAAATTAGCAATAAAATAAAAATTGGAATCAGAAATTTGCAGCATGTGGTATACAAGTGCAGTCTGGAAATGTGCTTTGAAAGTAGATAATTCCTCCAATAGCCCCATTAAGAATGTTTTTTGACATCAAAATATAAAAACTATGGGATTTTTTATGGAAATTGATGAATATCTATTCAATATTACTTCTGAGAATACTTACATTAGCTAACTCTAACTTATTTTACTTTGAATTTTTCCCAGTGATGAAGATCATATAGTCAGAGACACATAATCATAGAATCTTTATGAATGGAAAAGACCTTCAAGATCATCGAGTCCAACCGTAAACCCTTAGATACAAGGCTTATTAAACCTAAGTGCTTCATGTACACATTTCTTGAACACTGCCAGAGATGCTGACTCCACCACTTCCTTGGGCAGGCTGTTCCAATGTTTCATCACTCTTTCCATATAGAAATTCTTCCTAATGTCTAACTGGAACCTCCCCTGGTGCAACTTGAGGCCATTTCCTCTTGTCCTATCCGTAGTTATTCTGGAGGAGAGATCAATCCTCACCTCACTACAACCTCCTTTCAGGTAGTTGTAGAGAGCGATAAGGTCTCTACTGAGTCTTCTCTTCTCCAGACTAAATAACCCCAGCTCTCTCAGCTGCTCCTCATAAGGTCTATGCTTCAGCCCCTTCATGAGCTTCTTTGGACATGCTCCAGTACCATCATGTCTTTCTTGTAGGGAGGGTTCCAAAACTGAACAACACAGCATTGGAGATGCAGCCTAACCAGTGCCGAGTACAGAGAGATGATCACTTCCCTAGTTCTGCTGGCTATATATTTCCTGATACAAGCCAGTATGTCAGTGGCCTTCTTGCTCACCTGGGCGCCTGAGCACACTGCTGACTATTGACCAACACCCCCAGATAGTTTTCTGTCACACAGCTCTCCACCCACTCTGCCCCTAGCCTTTGGCGCTGCAAGGGGTTGTTGTGACCAAAATGCCGGACCCGGCACTACATAACAATTGCTTCCCCTCTCCCAAGGGAAAAAATACCCTCTGATACTTGCTACTGCTTTCTAACAGCAATATTTTTAGGTATGTTTTGGGTCCTCCATGGTCCCTGTCCAATCAAGCACCATCAGCTGACTTGTGCAGCCGGAGATGCAGTAGTAACAGTTGCGCACAACGCCCCTCCACCCTGCCAAGAACTGGGATTCCAAGCTTGCAGCATGTCCTTTTGCAACTCTTCCTTCACATCCCAGAGCAGTCTGTGAGCTACCTAGTAGAAGGTAACAGGGCTGGTGGGGAGGGAGAACATGGCAACATGACCTTGCCAATAGCCTGACTGAGCTGTAGCAGTTAGGTTAACTTGCAACTCCTGAGCCTGTAGTCCCAGCAAGTCAACAGATTAAGTCAGCCCGAGGCTTTTGCAGTGCCTCAGCTCAAGCAATGAGCTCTTTGGAAACTGCCTGCCTGAGGTATAGTATCATACCTGTGCTTTCCCCACACTATTGTGGTTTGCATTTCCAATGCTCTGTTGACTTGGGCTTATGCACACACAGACAGTGAACATATGAACAACTCCTTATACTAAATGCATGGCCTGAAAATCTGCTTTCCTACTGGTAGGAAACTGGTGCTCTTGACGTGCTCATGAGGCAAAGTATGCTGTCTGCTTGCAGTCTTAATGGAATCCAGGATCACAAGAGCAATGAATCAGCAGTGTTAGATCATGGCAAACCTTTCACAGGCTTCTTGCAAAATAGCTTTTACTCTTCTAACATCTTAACTACATGATAACTGACAGTTAGATCTGTTAAAATGTAATTTTCTGTAGTATGTGCCTAGTTCTTTTTACTATGACAGTAGAACTTTTATCTTTTATATACATTCACTATGCACAACTATCCCACTGTTGTGCAGTGGCAAGCCTCCAGGTGTAACTAAATTGTCTAATTTAGGTCTGCATCTTTTACATAAAATTTAAATACATTTCTGCTGGAGAAAAAAATATTTAATCCTTTTCTACATGGAGAGAAAAGTAGGTACTTCTGAGGACAGGCAGAAGATTTCATATAGCGCTATGTATATAGGTATCAATGTTCATGTATCAAAGCTGTTTATTTGGTGGAGTATATAAATTTTTAAATGAAAAAACAGTTGTCCATTTTATGCTGACTGAATTGCTATTTAAATTTCATTCACTAGCTATATTCACTGAATATGAATCAGAATTCATATTCATTAAATGCGTTTTTCATTGACTGCAATGGTAACATAAACTAGATCAGATGTAGAATAGTGTACTGAGACAACTGAATTTCATTATCTACAATCAACATCTGCAAGCTACCATCTGTGAGTTGAATCCTTCCCCAAGTTAACGGAAAGACATCTTCAACATTGGAATCTACTCCTCTAACATTTACAGTGAAGATATGAATTCAAAATCTTATCAATAACTTGCAGTGAAGTTTAGGTTCTGCATGGGTTTACAGAGCAAAGCAAGAGACAAAACTGCCTTCCCAGTTAGTGCACTAATTACTGTTGATAGTGTTTACAATGACAGAAAAGGAACAGAGAAGTGAAGACGTGATGAATTGGAAGGTACAAATGCCCACATGTTAGTGGTATAATAAATCATACATAAATTGTAATAAAAACTGCTCAGAACTAATGCAGTTTGCCACTTAAAATCATCTTGTGCTTTGAAAAGTTTATAACATCCTATTTTGATCACACTTTAATTCTTTATCTTGGATATTTTATACCTAACACGTTTTAGACAGGCTTTGCCCTAATTACCTAAAATAGTTCTTCCATAGTAATGTGAGGATTTCAATTTTACACCTACTGGAGAAAAAAAAGACAAAACAGCAGGCTGTGTGAGTGTGATTATTTTCTCAAACTGGATTTTAAACCATTTTAAATCAGGCTTAGTCAGTTGTTAAAACTTTTTTTTTTTCCTGTAGCTCGTCTTAGTAATTCAAATAGGTATTTTCTGTAATTTTATATGTACTGTAGAGACTGGTCTCTTTCTGCATTTAACTGAAAAATATTCTGTAAATAGCAGTTAGAAGCTATCCTATGATATTTTTTGATAATATATTGTAAGTTTATTTAAAACATTATCATTCCCTGCTCTGATCTCAGAAACTGAGACCCCAATACTAAAATAGATATTTTGCTAGCCACCAACATAGTGGCACAGCCAGGATGAGAACTCAGCCTCTTTACTCCATACAGTCCATACAGTCCAAGAATAAAGCTTTCTTTATGAATAGCTAAAGTTCTTGATTCACTGGGACTGAAACACCTTCTCTGGCTTCCTATCAAAATTCTATCACCTAAAAATCTATCCTTTCCAACTCTACCATCAAAATTTTTGATCTTGTCAGTTGCTTCCTTTTAGACTCTCTCAAAATGCCAAGCCAATCTCTCACTCACAGCTCTATCTATATACCTCACAAATCCTGATACTCCAGCCTGAACCTGAAGACTCCTACCTGACCTCATCAGTGTTGATATCTACCTTTCAGCCTATGATCTCTTCATATTCAATGGAGAGAAATGTTGTAACCAGAGCCCTAGGAAAAAGCTACTTCACATCTCAGAGCACTTCCTATCTTATCATTTATAAACACAATTTAAGGTAGCTAGCATAGATGTAGATGTCTGAAATGTAACTATTTTAATGTATCTTTAAAATCTCACCCTGTCTTTTTCTCTGTCAAAGTAAATAAGACTCAACTGCCTAGACACAGTAACCAGCTGTCATTTGAGACACCCAAGGGTATATGGAAATCCACATGGGTCTGGTAGATGTGAAACAGGACATACAAGAGGTCCATGTCCATCTGCAGCAGCTGCTGGCAGCCAGGCTCCCAGCCTCTGCAGAGTCCAAAATAGCAGTGGACTCTGTGGGAAACTGAACTGAGCCCAGCCAACTTTCTCTTCTTTAATCTCACTTCTATAACTGTCTGGCAAGCTGTCCTCCAGCTGTCTCATCTCAAACTTTTAATGTTCAGCCACTTCACAGGTTACCTGTGATAACAACTGACTTGTCTTTCTTCACCTCTCCTGCCCTCAAACCTCAATCTATGCCTCACCTGCACAGTCATTAAATGAGTATGAAGTTACAGTCAGAAGAGGATATGAAAATTAATATACCTATGACATACAAAATGTTTATGATACATCTTTCATTATCAAAAATTCTCAAATTCTCCCCAAATTTTCTATTCTGTTCCTTCACTATATCTCCCTCTTCGCCTTGCATCAGATTATGCCAAATGGAGAATATAAAATCTTTGGGGAAATGATGATTTAAGGTCTTTGCCCTAGAAACAAGTCTAGTATATTTTGCACTAAATTAAAGCTATAGTCAAAAATAATATTAATGATACTCTTAATTGCAAAAGATGCGTGAGGTCTTGAAACATGATACCATATGAGTCATGCACTGTCTTCAAAGTAGCAGGAACATCCTTTTCATATTTTTTTAAATCATATGGGCCCATTCAAATGCAAGAATACATTCATGCAAAAACCAAAGATCATCAGAAGCAGTAGCGCATAAGATCTGTATAGTGACACTTTTAGTATTAGTCACTTATTTAGTATTCAGAATTGTTCATCTCTTGGGGATTTTCTTGACAGACACTAAAGAGAGATATACTAGAGCAACACATTAAGTGTTTATTGAGACATTTTGGTTCGTTTTTAATTTAGTTCATTTCAATTATGCAACCAAAAATCTTTAAAAAAATAGTTTTATAAAAACCACATGTTTTGACCTCAAAATGCTAAAATACCCCCCTGTACATAAGTGTATGAGGAGAAAGAAAAATACATATCAATACTTAATTTCTCTGGGCTAAATCCTGGTCCTGCTGAAGTCAATGGCAAAATCCTAAATGTCATCTATGGAAGCATCATTTGACCATATTTGTCTTTGGTATAAGAACATGTGCAAATGTTAGGCACAGGTGGTCAGGTATATATGCTCATTTATGAGACCCTTTAGATGTATAGTACCATGATGAACTATGCTAACTCTCCTGGACACAGCTGCAATTAGAACCATAGCAGAGCATCTCCCCATGTAGCTTTGGTTTCCCTTACGCTTCTTAAGTGACATTGAGAGTCATTTTTTGTGTAGTTGAATCCCACCCCTATATAGAGAAAACCCAAATCCATTTCTAACTGCAAGGACATTACATACCTCTGTCATCACCTTCTTAAGAATTGACTTGCTCTATATAGTAGCAGACACAAAATAAGGCTATGCAGATCTGATCTCTGTTGCACAGATGCTTGCTGCTTTATTTTGGTTATCTACGCAATCAGCCAGGAAAGTTGAAAGCTAACCTGAAGTCAACATAGATTATAAGCATTTACAATTGTTTTTACAGAGTGAATAGAAAAATATGATTGTCTTATTGAGTAAACTCTAACAGAGATTTCTAGATATACCAATCAATCTCCAATAATTTTATTGAAGAGTTAGTTGAATACCATATTTCTATATGTTTAATATACATTGTCAGAGATAATATATATCCTTTACAAGTACAGTTCATTGAAAATAAACCCTCACATAGTCTGAATATGATCAAAGACAACAGATGTCAGAGTAATAAAAAATCTTTTGTTTTGTCTTGTTTTAAGGAAAGGGATTTTTTGGGAGTATGTCTCGTTAATAATATTCCTTTTCTCTCATCAAATAAATAGCACTGGAGCTCGCAGTAGCCCTACATGTCTAAATCAGGGCCACCACTGAGTAGCAGGTTGTTAAACCAATGTGCTGTCTATATCGCAGTGTTCATTTAGGTCTGAATATTTTCCAGGATGTCCAAAAGCCGTCAGGTATGGTTCATTCTTTCTTTTTATCACCAAGCAGAGAATTAAGTTCAGTTTCATTTTCATACTTCTTCAAATATACTTGGGCTAAAGAAAAAAGAAAGTCTTATCTCCTTTGAGTGAGAAAGCTGTATTGTGCTGGAAGACCAGAGCTATTAACCATAGTCCTCACTCTTGAGCAATAGACGATCTCAGCCCAAATAAGAGATTTGAACATAAAAGACTTATATTGAAAATGAAAGTTCTTAAATTTGTGAGGATTTTATTTTAAAAGCAAAGGTCAAGATTCTTTGCATCTAATATGAGGCATTTATAATGTAGACACCTACAGCTAACTAGTTAACCTAGCTAACTAGTATAAACTCTACATTATAGTTAAGGGAAACAAACAAACAAGAATTTACAAGACATAGTTCTTTTGACCTATTAAACATGTGCCTTAGGTGAGATTAATGGTGTTCTAGAAATATCTGTATCGTGCTATTTTCTGTAAAAGTAGTTCAGATGGCTAACTCAGAAGCAGATACTACAGCATATATTTCTAGAATTGGGTGAAATATATTCCCCTCTAGATTTCTTCTTTTTTTTTCCCTCTTGTATTCTGCATATTACATATTCACTAGATTTTGACTTTCTTCCTTCGTATTTTCTTTGATAAAACCCCAAAACTAATCATTTTATTTGAAGTTATTTTATGAATTTTCACACTATTTTGCTTCCTAATCACACTTCTAATTTACTTTTTAAATTCCCAAATTATGCAGTGATACATTACAAAGCAAAACCAGAAACTTTCTAATTAAAATATCTTTGCACGAAAGAGTTCAATTTTTTAAAGAGTGGTTATAATACTTGCTTCTCTGTGTTTGATCAATTTTATAATATGTGATGCCCATTCTGAGTTGATCAGTAATCTTTGTCTCTTGTAAAGTATTTTATCCACTTCAAAATTCTTAGGTTTTGTATTACACCAAAGTATTTATTACTTAGAAATCTACAGTGTTATGGAAATGATTCAGCCCACATAACTTATACAGGTTGATGGTACTATTAATATTCAACACACGTTTGAATTATGGGAAAAAAGAAATGACTATTTCAAACAATCCAACAAACTATTTTTCATGAGTTATAAGGCAAGAAAGAAAATAAATGCCAGCTCCATATTAGCAGATTGGCTCTAGGTTCTATCCTGAAAGACTACATAGCTCTTTTATTTAAAATGTAAATTAACTATTCATCTGCCCATATGATTGCTCTACATATACTCCTGTGGACTCTGTTCTCCAATGATTGGATATCAGCTTGCTTTTTCTCTTTAAAAAAGGTCCCACAATCACCTGCCTGCAAAGCTACTCCAGAAAAGAAGACAGTCAAAGGCTGTGAAGGTGTTATCATAAAACCGTTTTGCTATAATTTTGTGCAAAACAAAAAAGAAACAAAAAAATGTTGTTAGGCCTGCATTGGAGCTAAAAAAGCTACAGAAGAAGCAAAGAGATCTTATATATGAAAACAGACTAATACATGCCAAACTAAAAATAGAATAATACAGAAAGCATTTATGGCCCCAACATTCTGGGTATCTGTTCTGGTGCATCTCTGGAAGCAATACACAGCACAAGCTGTTAAAAGTGCTTCTATCTGTGGCAATTCTCAAGACATATGAACTTTTTATTTGTAAGTAAACCATTTTTTTCTTGATTTTAATTCAGTTTGAAATTGGAGAGTAATGGCAATGTTTTTATTTAGAGTATTTATATACATACATATATATGCATATATATTTATTTTTGTAAGACAGTAGCCAAAGAAAATAAAGTTTTGTATACCTCCATGAAACTTGTTAGTGGAGAAGACTAGGTACATTAAATCTAACATTAAGTAAATGAATGCATTTGTTTAGCATTAGTTTAGCCTTATTTCTGATATTAGCAACTGATACTATTACTGTAGCTACTTATATTAACTCTATTGACCTGTTAGAATATCAGCTCATTTTTTCAATACAATTCTACTAATATTCCTGATGAAATTATGTGTCAGCTTGTGCAAAATGATTATTGATGTTAAATTGTTCAAAGACATTACATTCAATACATTACCAATCTAATGTATTCCTTAGATGAGTCTTTGATAAAATTCACAACTGACATAGGAAGAGATTATTGGGATATTATTAAGTTCAGCATTCCATTCTTGCTTTCAAACTCTGACACACAGAAAAGGAATAGCAATGATCCTTGTAACAGGAATATACAGGGTTTAGGTTTTTTAAATGACAAAGAAAAACAATATGAAATCAGAAAAGGACTCAGCATGTGATATATTCATTATATGCATTTAGGAAAAGAGAAAGCAGGAAGAATGTTTTGCACTGTGTTTCCCTGGAGGCCAGGCATGGGAAACAGGAAAGAATTCTTTTCTCTAATCAGATGTTAGAAAAACTCAGGGAACATAAAAACAGTCATAACTTTTTCCCTGTGCTTTTCCTCTAGCATAGTGGCAGAAAAAATAGAGTAATCAACTCAAAAACATAAGACAACTTCTATCTACAGTTAATAAAGGGAAATTTCCCTCTAAATGAGAGTTGTTCCTTTCTCAGCGCCAGTGAGATCACTTCTGGAGCACTGTGTCCAGCCCTAGGCTTCCCATTACAAGAAAGACATGGAGCTACTGGAGAGGGTCCAGCAAATGACGGCAAAAAATGATTAAGGGACTAGAGCATCTCTCAAACAAGGAGAGGCTAAGAGAACTGGGGCTATTCAGCATGGAGAAGAGCAGTCTTACAGGGATCTCATACATGGTAAAGAGGAGAGAGCAGATTCTTCTCAGTGGAGTCCGGTGACAGGATGACAGGAAATAGAGACGCAAATACAGGAAAATTCACTTGAAATTTCACTCGGACATAAGAAAGCAGTTTGTTACTATGAGGGTGATTCACTTTCTGAACCAAACAGGATGCCAAATTAAAATCCGCTCCGTTTTAGAATCTAAGACCTACCAAAATGTATAGAACAACTGCTACTCATTTCAAGAGCATTTTCGGACCAGATCCAAGAAGCATAACTTTATTCCTCTTACAGACAACTTGTTCCTTATGCAGCAATTAGTTCCTGAGCTTCAGCCTTGAATAAGTATATTACACTATGTGAATAAAAGCATTCTCAAGAATGGTTTACTATACTATTGTTTGTATTACAGTTCATTTGGATTTCATAAAATGAGCTATCATGACAGATATGCATGTACTCAGTAAAGTTGTAATAATTATTTTTTTAAAACTTCTCTTACACAAACATCAAGAACAGAATTTAATCTCAGATGGATATTCATACAATTTCTCTCTTAAGATCACTACTGTATGTCTCTGCACATCTGATTACCATCTGTTTTTAGTAAATACTCTTGTGATTTAGATGGTCAAAAACAATGTTTTTAAATGTCTAAATACAACTCTATGTAGATTGTAACTGCTATGTTAGCAAAAATATATATTTCCACACTAAAAACCTTTTTCCTATGCAGATCTAACAAACTAGCCCTATAATTTTTATTGAAAATAGTGGATGAACAAAAACTCCTATAATGTTCCTACTGATATGCTTCAACATGCAATCTCAATGACAAAATTTGAAGTGAGAAATCTCATATGCAATTGTAGGGTTATCTCTCATGAAGTACTTAACACTGGTTTCTCCTCAACATGAGGAGTCTTTCACTGGAAATAGCCCAGAAAGGAACTACTCACAAAAACATCCAGGAGATTGAATGAAAGTCTTACAATATGAGACTTAAGAATTTCAGTTTACTCTAGAGAAGACAGAAAAATGGCTAGAAAAATTTGCATAGAGAAAGGAGTCTATTAATAGTATTTTTATCT
>JAUBNY010000135.1:590367-611344 GCA_032275445.1 Crypturellus soui | reverse complement strand
TGTAGCAGACACCCACCACAGTGTCTCCCACATTAGCCTGCCCTTTAACCCTTACCCACAGGCTCTCAACTCGCTCAGCGTCCACTCCCAGGTTGAGCTCCATGCATTCCAGTTGCTCTCTCACATAAAGAGCAATATTCATTGTCGGTATTCACAAAATCTGAGTTTTTCAGTATATATGTGTGTGTTTGTGTGCCTTTAAATTATACGTGTGTGTGTACAGAGACATGATAAGGCAGGATCAAAGTTCAGCACTGATGATGTTCCATGAAAATAGAGGAGATTATTTAGTAAAAATAAAAAATATTTAAACTGATTGACTTTATAAATACTTAAAGCTGTTAGGTACAACTCTGTGGCACCTACTTAACAAACTTCAGACAAAGCCCAAGGAAGTTGCTTCCATGAAGGACTGAAAAATTAGAATTGTGGTATCTGACAGCTGTTAGAAACGGGTTTGGGATTCCAATTCAAGACAAGTAGACAAGAGCCTACATCACTAAAAAACTATAGTCAGTGGTAAGAGAGATTTAGGGACTGAGTGCATAAGACAATCAGACAAACATCTTTATCCTCTCGATGACCTTTTCTGGGCATTCACACCTGCATTTTTGCTCCAGTTAAACTTCTAATGTTAATCCTGTCTTTCAGAGAATTAATTCAGGTAATCTGAATTAAGTTTATTTACTCAGAATTACCTACTGATGGGCTAATGAATACAATAAATCTAGGATATTCCGAAGAAACAATATTAACTTCCAGCATCAGCTGACTGTACATGACACTTGACCACCTGAAGAGTAGTACCATAAGGTTTTGTAAAGGAACATAAGTCATAATATTTGAGCTATTTTTTTTTCTTTTAATTGGGGGAAGAAGGGAAGAACTACAATCTTCTGCACACAAATTACTCTGTTCTTTTAATCTACTTTTTTTCCTCCTTGACATGTAGACTTTTCTAAAATAAGCAGTAATTTTCAGGGTTTATAACATTCATTATCCTCTCTGCTTATCTTGTGTAGCAGGCTTGTGCTTTTTAAAAGGACGTTTTTCTTCTTGGTGTTGCTGTTTACTTCTCATAGAGTATTTTTAAAGAGAAAATGTCATGTTGTGATGTCTCCAAGTAACCTCCACACAATGTTTTTTTTTTTTACCACAACTTTATTTTACAAAAGAGCTTTTTTTGTGGGAAGCCCAGTTCAAGGCACTGCAGAATTTGGAAACAAAACAGAAGTTGCACAGTAAAGAAAAATCAATGATCTTTCAAATAAATCAAGGTTAAATCAAATCAAACACCTTTAACAGTGAATTTTAAAGCCAAACTGTGACTTGGCTTGCCTAATAGTCAATCACAGGTATAGCAGATCAAGTGAATACAAAGCCTAGTAATAAATGGCTGTACCCTCTCAAACCAGATGTTATAAATAAATAAAAGACATTGAGTTAGCTTCTGCCACCTTTATTCACCATAAACAGCCACTTATTCTACAGGCTGTCCTTTTGATTTGAGAAGAGTCAAATTTCAAATAAGGTGCTATTTAATATGAAATGGCAGAAGTAGGCTTTTGTCATCAAAATAGTATCATTTTGAGCCACTGTGATGCATTTAAAGTTGGTAAATCTACTTAAGATCTCTGTTAAGTATTAGAATGGTTGAACTGAAATTCAGTAAACTATTTAAAAAAATGCAGGCCTAACCTGCTCCTATTTGCACACAACAAATGCTAGATAATTTTAAAGTAGGATGTGTTTTATTCTATCTCTTCACCCATTGTAGTGAGGAAAAAAATTATAGCAGGCAGTCAATAGGATAGGAAATATTTGACTTCGGTTTGCACCTTTATTCTTTCACAGTAAGTGATTTCAGCATTTATAAGTGCAATCTTTTTCTGAGCTTTCAAAAGCTCTGCTAAAATGCCAAGCTAGTCATTAGCCATCCATTTCCCTTTCACCTAAGTGCTCTGCCCAGCTTAAAACTTGACATGTTAGACAGTGTGATGACATTCTGCACATATACACAGTCTCAGTTTATTGTTTTAGTTGCCAGCTAAGCCTGGCTAGTTTTGCACAAAGCAGCACATCTGCATTATCACATTCATAGTACTGATAAAATATGGAGTGATCACCATGGCTTAAAGACACAAAGTTTCTTTTTAAGCTGCCTCCAGCATTATTAGCAGATAACTAACTCATAAGACAAAATATTAATTTCCAACTTCTTGACAATAGTTCATGGTTTTCCATCTATTTTGGGTACCCCTTTTTTATATAATCATGACCAGAGTTTACCTCACTCGGGGTAAAAGAACAGATAATACTGCATTTCTGTAAGATAATACCTTACTCCTCAAATGTTCCCATTTAATTTATTGACTTCCCTGAAAGCTGCCAAATGGCAGAAAATATTTGATTATCTTTAATTGTACAAAAATTTAACACAAAGGTGGGGTTCATCTCACTTTGCTTTATTAAGATCTGCTAAGTATCTAACTTTGATCTAGTTATCCACTATGTGCTTGGTACTCTTCCATGGCAGTGAAAGAGGAGAGCTTAGACATCAGAAGGCAGGCAAGATGACAACTATCGCTTGTGTGGTATGTTTATCACTCACTTTGAAATGTCAAATGCTTTCATCTGGTACTGGTTTCAGTTGATGTTAAAGGCACTTCACTTCCCTGGAAGGTCACATCTCTGGCATATCCAAGTGCTGCTTTATATTCTCCTATCTAAGTCTTAGAGGTCAAACACAAACACAGAATATTTTGCGTTTTTGTTTTTACTTTTATTTTTTAGCTAGACATTGATTTCTCTGATATAAATGTGATAACGTTCATTTTCTACCCATCCAGTTTAATCATCCATGTGACTATTCCTTTTCAATAATTTCATGTCATTAGTGCCTTAAATCAACAGGGGAACAGAGTATTGGGTATCAAGCAGTCTGAGTTTTACCTTGTTGTCTTTGCTGTTCATTTAATATTTCAAATCATCACTGTATATTGTTATTGACTCTTACAGTGCCTTTATGATGATTTGCTATGGGATTAATGGTAACTTCAGGAGAACAAAAATCCTAAACTTTTTGCAGAAAATACTGCTAAATGCCAGTATTTTTCCCAAAGCTTCTGCTCACTGGTGACTTTCTCAGTTCAATTTTCCAATGCATATCATCTTCACAACAGCTGCACTAATAGCCATACTCCATGCCAGGTCCTATTTTCTGATCCATAGAACACATTAAATCACTTTTACTCACTAGTTTGCCAATTAGATTTTTCCACTGGATGAGTTTTTCTCATCAATTAAAATTATTGGTGATCATCTAAACCCATTCCCTAGTTCATTGGCACAATTTCTGTGCCACTATTAAAACTGGCACATTATGTTTTTTCCAGCTGCCTTTCATCTGTATATTTTTAATAGACCAATGTTGATGTTTAAATTGCAATGCCTGATTTTGGACATAGGCACAGGAATAACTTGGGATCCACTCAAAATTTCCCTTTTTTCTCATTGTTCAGTTTATTCTGCTTGCTGGGTCCTTGCTATTCCCTCACTTTGGATCTAGGTTCTGTCACATTAACTAGATTGATCTGTAATTCCTGTTTGATTTTCACTGGCATGTTTACTGTGTAATACAGAGACAAATCTAAAAATTCTTTCATGTAAATCTTATCTAGCAATTTCATGACATGCAAGCTAGCACTACACTCAAATGTAAACAAAAAAATCTTTATTTCCCCTTCATTTTTCTTTTTAATGGACCCAGTCATCAAAATAACTAAAGACTGAGGCATAATTATACTGTTAGTCGAGAATACCTGAATTATATGTGCTAACTGTAGAGTAAGCGCCTTTAATGAATCACAGGATATGAATATATGGAAAGTTTTGCTCCAGCCATATGTCTATGCATGCAGATAATTTTGATGTGTAGTTTTGTTTTTAGCTAAGACATTTTCACTGCTCCCCATTGTTTGCCTTCCTCTTATTTCCTAAATCTTTTATATAAATTGCCATACTTTCTTGGTGTCTCAGGAATATGCACAATATTGCTCAGTGCCTAAACCAAGAGGAAAAATAGAAGAAGAAAAGTGTCATTAAGCTGCTTAGGTCCTAAAAAATTAATCCAGCAAGGTTGTTTGTTAAATCCCACGGTTTCTGAAATGCCTGATAAAAAAATGATAGTAAAATTTACACAAGAACTAAAAAATAATCTGCCTCAGACCTTTTTATGCATGTGAATAGTGACCACACTGACACTACAAGGCAGGTGTGCTCTGCAGTTTTGGATCCTTGGGCATATGATTCAGAAACAAAATTAGAAGCATCTTTTTCTTACCTTATTGGATTACCTAAATTCTTTCTAAAAGAGAAGATAGCTGACTGTATTTAAGAAAGATTTCTTTTTCAATCCAGTGTCTAGCTAGTGTCTAGTCATGAAAACATGGAGGGGAGTGTATTTGATTTCAGTGCAATTTATACTTTCTCTATTCTTAAGTGGAAAATACTATCTAATATCACTTAGAAAATGTAGCTAAGTCACTTATTTGATTTTAACCTACAAATATTATACATCAGATTTTATTTTCTGTAGGAAAACAACACTTTGAACATAGACTAGAAGTGTTAAAACTCATATTGATCAATAATTTGGCTCAATATTAAATGTATATGAATTACATGAATATATTATAATATTCATATATTCATTAGGAAAAAAAACTTAAAATGAATTTTTTTAATGGAATTGTTTATTTTTTTAATGAAAACACTGAGGTTTCTATTTAGTCTTTTCTTACTCATTTGGGTTTTACATTTTGTGTCATTGTATGCGATTTTTTCCCTCCTGCCTTTCCAAAAGTTTTTTTAACTTTGCAATGCTACACCTCACCATCATTATGAGTATTTTTAAAGGTACAGCAATAAAAGATATGCAAAAATAACCACAGCAGTAAAAACAAACAAACAAAGTCTACTATACATTTTGTTAGTGATATTAAAAGACGAAACAGTGAATTTTAACTCTTTCTAAGCTCACCAAGAGATGCATTTTTATGTTTTTAAGACAAGGAATTAAAATCTAAAATTTTGCCAGGAAATTACTTGCATAAGTGATATTTTAGACATGGGAAAATGGAGCATTGTTTCTCTTAAACACAATTCAGCATACATCACACTCAAAATTAGTTGAGACTTTATATTCATTTTATGCTGGATTATTTAAATTAATTCTCTCTTCTCTCTTCAATTTCCTCATCTTTAATTTAAAAATAGTACAAACTATGAAAAAGAAAGGAATGAGGGAGTCCCCTCATTGTTAACTTCAATAGGCCTAATCTTTCTAAGGATGAGTAAAAAAACAGCCAATAATTGTCAAGAATCACAGCAAAAAGGACAAGCAGAAAGGAGAATGCAACATTTTGACACCTTGGCAAAGCTATTGCATATATCTGAAGCATTTTAAGAGTACTGAGAATTTATTAGTTTAGCCTGCCATTTTGCTCACTGACAATATGGTAGCATAAGCAACCATTTATTTCTATTTCCTGTACAAAGTCATAATAGTTCATAATGCTCATAGTTCATAATAATGTTCAATACTTTGTAATGTACACTCTTTAGTTTGTAAACATTTTTAAAAATGAAACTGACTTTGAAATATTGTCTTGAAATACATTGTGAAGCCACTCTATGAACAGAGAGCATGGTCTCAGTATCACAATTCAGTGATCTAAAAATCTGCACCTACTCTATAATGGCTCCAAAATCAAGAAAAATTTTACCCTGTATCAATTCACAAACACAAAAAATCTGCCCTAAAATTTTAACAGCACTGTTGTAATTTCTTTCCTCAGTCTCATACCAGAATACCCAATGATCGTAGACATACCTACTCTCCACTACTACAATTCAGGATGCTTAGATGATCTTCCTTCTAAGCACACATATATATTGATGAAGTAGACCAGCACTGAGAAAGTCAAGAGCTTCAGTGTTAGAGAGGAACTGATGTCATTCATAAACCAATTCCTCTTATAATAAAAAAGACATCAAGAAACAAGGATTATAAGACAATGCAGTTGCTAGAATCTTAGGTCAGTGCCAAATAAAAGTCAGCTGGAGAAAAATTATTTAAAATATTAAAATATTCTAATATTCTCTCACATGAGTCTATTAACACAAATAAAGATAAATTTTCTATTTGTTGTATCTGACTGACCAAGCAGAAGACCTTATGCCTAAGTGCAAGCTCCAGGGCCTATTCAGAGAAAACAAAAACAATAATAAGCCCTTCATATTTTATATTCTCTCTCTTGAAATGTATTCTGGCTTGTAACTACTTTTCAATTTGATTAGGTGGTTTCTTGACCTTAAGAATAGCTAGGCACTATTTCATCCCAGACATTTCTGAACTGAAAGGCTAGCCATTCCCAGCAGATACATTTCTAAAGGATCATGGTCAGGTTGTTGATTAATTTAAGTGTACTTTATAAGAAACTCTTGTTAAATGGCATTCATCACAATGAGATAAATACATCCTCTTCTTAGACCATTAAAACTGTTTCGTGTGGGTTGAGCCTAAGGTATATGGGTACTGGTAGAGTGGGTGAGAAAGAGAGAGGGAGAGAAGTGAGTATTAGCTTTTGAAGAAAAAAAAAAGAGAGAACTTGAATTAAGATTTCCATTACTTATTTATGGGAAAATAAGTCTGTTGATTACTCCGGTTTTCTGTAATATTATAATATTCAGTCTTAGAAGCTTAGATCCTATTTTTTGTTCCTTCTTTCAAAACAGAAGCAGCTTTGAACAGTAAAAAGGCAGAAATTCAAAGTTTAGGCTGACATTTTGTTTTACGTCTTTCTCACAATTCTTCTCTCATTTATTCTGATAAAGCAGTGGAATTAAAACCTAGAAATTCCCATGATAGACATGACTTTTAATTTTATTTTTGTACTGTTCGTACTTAATATTTATCAATAGATATTGAAAAGAAGTATCACTTAACTAAATGATAAATGCCTCTTGCATGAAGCATCTATGTCTACATGTAAATCTCTATGTACAACAGCACCTTTATTAACTCCAGTATGTATTACGGTATATTTAGGAAGATTTTTTCTTCTTTTTAGAGGCAATTCATGATTTTGTTTGCTCAAAGATGAAAAGAAAGTCCCTCAACTTCCATTAATTATATCAAATTTAGCTAGGACAGAATCAGGACTATAAGCATAATGATTTGAATTTGTGTATAGTAAAGTTTTTCAAATCATCACCTTTTTGTTTATTGTGAAAAAAATATCTAGGCTTATTGAAGACAAATTAAATAGCTACAAATATGCTAAATGTCAATATTAGGTAGTTAAAGGCCTTACTATCCTTTAAAATATATAAATCAGTACTTTCCAATCACAAATTTAAAAATATGTTAAGAATCAAGTTTGAGAAGAAGTTTACATAATCTTTCATGTGCATCACTGAAAGATAGATAAAAATGATTATTTACCACAGCATCTATGACAAAATTTAAATTTGCCTAATTTGCAGAGTATAGCCAATATTTTTCATGTAATGATAATTGTAAATAGAAAATAAAAATATTATGATAGATAAGAAAAGCTAAAAAACATACTATCTAACTATTTCATAAAGTTACATGGAATTTCACAAGGGCCATGTTAAGAAATGCTTTTTCACAAAGAACGTGGAAACACAAAAAAAGAGAACAAATAATAGTAATGTTTGGGACAAATTCAGATCTCCAAGCCCCACTCTAGAATACAACTCTTCAAAAGACAGGTCAGATGATAGGACAAATCTCACCAAAGTCAGAACTTAAAGATTACGAATGGCTACGTATTAGTTTATCATAAAACGTATCTTAATATTGAATAAATCTGGGCACTTTTTCTGGAATATTATTATGAACCCTTTGGATCCCTGCATTATGACAAAGTGAATTATGCTCTAGACTCCACTATCATCTCAACTAGATTTCTATGAAGATTAGGATGAATAGTTCAGATATACACATCTACAATCTATACTTAGTAAGACAAATCCCAGCATATGATGTTGAACCCATTAAATGATGTATCAAATATTTTCTGTCTTCACTCTTTTTCACTGAAAAATTGAATTAAAGCCATTGTAAGAGGTGTCTTTTTTCTCTGAAAGCTTCCTTTTTCTGTTTCCTGTTCTTTCAGTTTTACTAGACCATTAATAGCATAAGATCTCTCAGTAATGAATTGATACATTTTTCCTCAGAATCATTTATGACAATTATTCTAGTTTGCATTATTTTTCTTAGATACTTCTAATAAATTAATTTGATTATTACTGCTGCTTATTCCTCTTTCTATATGCTTCATTCCTTTGTTGGATTTCAATATATGCAAGTATCAGCCTAAAATCTCTCTGCACACCATGAAACTAATGAAACTAACTAGCCTATGATGGAATACTAATTTAATTGAACTTACTTAGAAGTGGATGTTGAGCTGTCGTTTCAAGCAAAGTTTCAATAAACCTTGTCTAAATTATGTGTAGTTCCTTAAAGAATAGAATCTTTGCAAGCTCAGAAGCCTCTTCATTAGTTTATTTTGATGGGTTTAGACATCACAAGAGAACTCAATATCAAACACTTGTTCTTTTTTCAAACATGAATTGTCGTGCTGGAATAGGAAAGAAAAAAAAGACTATTATGTTTTTCAGTTACCAATAATTTGTGCATTGTAAATGGCCAATGTATACCTGCTACTGAACTAGCTGGCTTAAGTTTGTATCCAGGAACTAATTATAGTACCCATTACACGACTAGGCCTTTGCAATCCATTTATTAAAAACAAACAAACAAACAAACCAAAAATAAAAAATACAATTCTTTTATTGAGAAAACAGGGAGACTAAAAGATTCTCTAAGAAAAAATTGTACAACCTTGTCCCATAAAGATTTAGATCCTATCTTGGTTTGGTTTTCTGGAACTGATTGGCTGGCTTTCTCATCAAAGTACAACTCGCTGATTGCACAGCTATTCATGAGTTTTGGAAAGGTCAGCAACAGACATCTGTATCATATTTGTAATTGAACTTCAGCTTGAAAGGAGAATTTAAGTGATGGAACTGAAGATAAAGGGGGGCAACAGAATATAAATTGGAAAGAAACTTTGGAAGACTTCTAAAGAGTTCCTTCAGTAGAATGGGAAAAGGATTTGAATGTAAGGTACCTATACAAGGACTCATTTCTAAATTATTCAGACTAAATCAAGGCTATAAAAAAAGTATTGAGTTATCCAAATGTTCTACAGTAACAGCCATGAATTGTCACTCTTAATTGCATCTATAATTACATTTTTTTCATATTCTATGATATAATCGGAAATTGAGAAAAATATAAATATGGGAGGCTTCACTCCCAAACAATAAGAAAGACTCTTTCCAAATACACCAAAAGGCCACCATGCTGAACCTGAAGGCTTCTGCCTTCCACTTTGCACAGTATCCAGGCTAGAGAAAGCTTTGAGAGAGACAGGGATAGCTGACAGGTACTATTTTTGAATAAAAAGGCATCCTTATGTTTATAGTGATCCTCTAACAACTAGGCAAACATTCAATTAAATAATTAATTTGGGGAGTTGTTTAGCTTTTCTCCAGAAAAATATAGAATGTGTGAGACAGAAGCAGTCCCTTAAGAAAGTCTGAGCAGTAGAAAGGAGGAAATTAAAAACAAACCCAGAAAAAAAAATGTATGTATTAGTAACACTATCACATAAAGGTGATATGCTTCAGTATTACACTTATGAAAAACTGCAATTTTCATGCTGACTGGAATTTAATCTTTAGTTGCAAGACAAGGTGAAGAGGACTTCCAATACCTCCTACAAAAACTGAATTGCAAACTGTTTATCCTCAGTTCATCTGCTATATGATTCAGTCCTGACAGTATTTGAATCAATGATCAGAGGGCACAGAAACCAAAGTCATTAATGGCATAACTAAGACAAATACAAGCGAAAAGAAGAATTTCTCAAAAAACATTGAAAATAAAAAAACAGAATGTAAAGTAATGTTTACTATCTTTAAATATTTTAGTACCCCACAAAGACTCTATTTGACATATAAAAGACTTCTTTCTGTAAGCGCGGTAATGTTGATGGTCTGAATGGTCATATTTACATTTATTCTTATTGAATCTTTCCTCAAATGTTTGAGGGTGAAAAATATATTTATATAAAAAGCTTTACAAACACTGTATTTAATATAATAATATATCCTTTTATTTTACACTATGGGTTGTAAGGGATGTGTGTGTATTTCACATTATATATGAAAGATTTTGCTCCTGTCTATTGTAAACCATTCTTGAAATCTCTGTTTACTATATCCATACTATTATATTCTATCAAGGTTTCAACCTCTAAAGACTGAAAAAAGCACTACATTTAACTTTTTCTAGGTTCTCATTAAATGACCATAATTAAATGCAGGTCCACTCAAGTCAAACATGCTTAAAGTGAACACAGATATGGATGACTTTAGTGGAATATAGATTTCAAATATTGATATACTTCTCATCAGTACACTGAAAATTGTCATTGCTATACATACATATGAAGAGCTAAACTTTTGAGGATATGCACACATCTGACATGTGACTGCATATCAGAGATTTCCATGTGTATTTAAGCTGTAGTGAAAAGGCACTGCTGTATATATAGGTGTACATGTTTATGCTGTATACTGCTGTATATCCCATAGACCTTTTCACTTTTCAGATGAGCACTGTCTACTTGTTGGAGTTTAGGTATTTTTTTTGTTTCTAGTGAATCCAAAGCATTGGTAATTTTCTCTGTATTTGAAAAGATAAAATTAAAAAGCATCATTTAATCAAAGTATCTCCTAATCCTAATGATTTTACCCAAAGTTAAATTAATGTGAGTGATGCAATATTCTACTGTTTCATTAGAGATTCCGTGTCATTTTTATTTAATTAAATAAATTTATGAAACTTTTCCTTTTATATCCTTTAAAATTGTCTCAGTTCCACAATTAATCATCTCATGTGGTGATTTTCTTCAGTATCAGCTAGCCAAATATTTCATAGAACTGACAGACTGTGATATTCATAGATCTTAATATGATATTGGGATTTCTCTTTTTCAGATCATCATGATCTTTCCATGTGTGTTCAGCTTGTGATCTGCAATAATTTAGATACATTTTATTGCAGTAAATTACATTTCTTTCTAACAAAAATCATTCTATCTTTTTCATCTATCTTCTCAGTAAGATTTGGTCTGCAGAATTAGCATATATGTGTTGTACTCTGTCACTGAAGTTATTAGTGAAATTATTGATTTTATCAGGCCCAAGAGATACACGGAATTCATCATAACATAAGAACAACTACATCAACGCTTCAGTTAACTCAGAATGGTCAGTAACAGATGCCTACAAAAAGAACAAATAGTAAGGGCAAGTATACAATGCTGCTGTTTCCAAAAAAAATTGGTAATAACTCAGGAATTTCCTGAATGAGAGAAGATATCTAAGGATTCAATATCACCCAATATATTTTTCTCATGGATTTTTTTTTGGCTTTTTGAATCAATATAAACTGAGACTGGGTTGAAATAGTTTGTTTCCACCATGTCTATGTGACTTATTACTCATCTGCTTGTTAGATACATTATTACTCATCTGCATCTAAAGTGATCCTAAGTGATTTTAGTCTTTGTACATCTCTTCAAGATCAATTAATAAAAAAGGAGAACATAAAACATAAAAAAGGAGATGAAACATAAAAACACAAAACATAAAAGAGTGTAGTATTAAAACTTATTTTCAGTTACTGTTCAGATTAATTCTTTTGCTCTAGACTGATCTCTCAAGGTCAATGGTGGGGAGACATCAAGTTGAAGGTTTCCAAGGTTGCTAAGGTTTCTGTCTGCAACATGGAAGAACGAGGATGTATACTTTCCAATACTTCTTCAAATCTGCGATTATAAAAAAAAAAATAAAACCAGACAGAGCCTTTGATAGTCTTTGCAGGCTTATACACAAATGTTTGAGAGTCAGCTGTTCCTGTGTGTATCTTTCACACTCTTGTCATTGTATGGAGAAGAAGACACAAAAATGAAAATTGGGCTGGAATTCTGATCCAAGAACAGAGCTGAGCATGGAAGAGAGGGGCAAAGATAAGGAATCAAGAGAAAAATAACTTCCACCAGGACTTAAAATGAAAAATTGGCCTAGGGAAGATAAGTTTTATTTAAAAATTAAAATCAATTTAAAAATCTTGTAATTTGAAGAAAATAAGTTTATTTAGTAACTAAGATATTAATACTATATATATATATACATAAATTATTAGTGCAACAACAAAGATGACCACCAAGATGGCTGTTTTTCTCAGTAGAAAACCCATCTTCAAAGCCACTGATATGCACAAAGTGCTTCTGAGTTTCTGAACAGATGAAGAAGGAAAATGAAACATTCTATTAATTCAGTAATATATTAAGAAAATTTACAGAACAATATTTTCTCAGAGTTTAAATGGTAAACTTACCATGAGGTATATTCTGCAAAAGTTAAGTAAAAATAAGTGTGGACTGTGATGGACTTTTGACTTTAAAATAGATGCAAAAAGTTACACAGTAGGAACAGTTGTAATGGTAGTCAATTATTTTAAGAAGTTAAAACAGCTTTGTGCGACTTTCAATAAATAAATGGTAGATCAGAAAGGAAAAACTATTTGGACATTATTCAAAACCTGTTTACTTTTGTAGGGAAACAGATTTGCAGCATAAAAACATGTGGTTTACCAAAGTATTTCTGAATAACCTTGCAAAAGACAACATGCAGTCCACTGAAGAATTATAGCATCTCTCCAGCTGTTTAATTTAGGATATGATAAATGGCATGCTGCTTGGATTTCTTTACAGCTAGAAAGGATGAGATTCAAAAATCAAGCTGAATATCTGGCCTGCTATTTCTGTAATTTCACAGTAGGGTTATCAGAGACTATTCAATCTAGACTAATTGAGGAAAACTTCAGTGCTGCTGGAAACAATCCAAATATGTAGCTATGAAGTAATGCTTCATTTCAATAACAAACCAAACATTTTTTGCCTTCCATCTGTAATGATCACTTTTTAACATAATCACTTTAACACCTATACGTAAATGAGATAAAACATTAGCATACTTAGGAGTGATATGTGATAAATTACACCTATGAAGCTTAAGTCATTTATACAACAGGAAGTGCACAAAAGACATTTGAAAACTGCAATGTTATTCTTTACCACAGCTGTGGATTGGAAGCAGTGATAAGCAAATGGAGGATATATTGAAAAAAAAATGTTGTGACTGACAGCAAACAAATATATTTACATATATTTACATTCCTGAGAATGGTAAATAGATTTGCAGAACCTTTGTGTTCTAATTTTATATAAATATCACAGAATAACAGAATCACAGAATGGTTAAGGTTATAAGGGTCCTCTAGAGATCATCTAGTCGAACCCCACTGCTCAAGCAGAGACACACAGAGCATGTGGCCCAGGGTCACATCCAGGCGGGATTTGAAGATCTCCAGAGGCGACTCCACAACCTCTCTGGGCAGCCTGTTCCAAGGCTATGTCATAGGAAAGAAGTTCTTCCTTACATTGAGGTGGAAATTCCTGTGTTTCAACTTACATCCATTACCCCTTGTCCTGTCAATGGCCACCACCAGGAAGAGTTTGGCCCCATCCTCCCTAAATTCTCCCCACAGGTATTTATACATGTGGATCAGATTCCCTCTCAATCTTCTCTTCTCAAGGCTAAACAGGCCCAGCTTGCTTAGTCTTTCCTCATAAAATAGATGCTCCAGTCTCTTAATCATCTTTGTCACTCTACTCTCTAGGAAGCTCCATGTCCCTCTTGTCCTGGGGGAGACCAGAACTGCACACAATACTCCAGGTCCAGCCTCACCAGAGCTGAGTAGAGGGGGAGGATCACCTCCCTCGACCTGCTGGAGACGCTCCTCTTAATGCATCCCAGGATCCCATTGGCCTTCTTGCCACAAGGGCACAGGAGGCCATGGTTAACTTGTTGCCAACCAGGACTTCCAAATCCCTTTCCATGGATCTGCTTTCCAGCAGGTCAAGCCCTAATCTGTCCTGGTGCCTGGGGTTATTCCTCCCCAGGTGCAGGACCCTGCACTTGTCCTTGTTGTTGCACCTCATGGGGTTCTTCTCTGCCCAACTCTCCAACCTGTCTAGGTCCTTCTGAATGGCAGTAGAGCCCTCTGGAGTGTTGGTCACTCCACCCGGTTTTGTATCATCTGCAAACTTGATGAGGGTGCACTCTATGCCCTCATCCAAGTCGTTGATGAACAATTTGAACAGCACCGGGTCCAGTATGGACCACTGGGGGACATCATAGGCCTCCAACTAGACTTGGCGCCATTTATCACCACCCTCTGAGCTCTCCCATTCAGCCAGTTCTCAGTCCACCTCACTGTTAAATCTGTACTTCTGGAGCTTTCCTATGAGGATGTTATGTGAGACTGTGTCGAAATTTTTGCTGTGCCCTCATCCATCCAGCCAGGCACCCCATTGTTGAAAGTTATAAGGTTCATCAAACATGGCTTTCCCTTTGTAAATCCATGCTGATTACTCCTGACCACGTTCTTTTCCTTCATATGCCTAAAAATGGACTCTAGGATGAGCTGCTCCACGAACAGAGCTCGAAGCTCAAAGCCTAACCGGCCTGTAACTTCCTGGGTCCTCCTCCTTGCCCTTTTTGAAGACTGCAGTGACGTTGGCTTTCTTCCAGTCTTCTGGCACCTCCCCTGCTCTCCATGACCTCTTGAAACTGATGGAGAGTGACTGAGCAATAACCCCCAACAGATCGCTCAGCACTCTTGGGTGCATCCCATCTGGGTCCATAGATTTACAAGCGTTCAGTTTGCCTAAGTAATCTCTAACCGAATCCTCCTCGACCAGCGGAAAGTCTTCCTCTCCTGGTTTTCTCTCTTGCTCTCTCTTCTCAGGGCTCTGTAGTTCATTGGGCCTAGCTTTAGCAGTAAAGACAGAAGCAAAGAAGGCATTTAGTAAGGCATCCCATTCAGCAACAGACCCACATTTTCCCTAGTCTTCCTCTTTCTGTTGATGTATTTGTAAAAGCCCTTCCTGCTGTCCTAAACACACATATGTGTCCTATATACACATATAGCAAGAGATGTTAGGGACACGTCTTATTATACATACAATACATACTCTCATTATATGTATATATATGTATATATATTTGCAATAATTATGATGAAAGAATTGCACAGCCTACCCCTGTATTTGTAGTTTGTTAGTATCAAGAATTGCACAATCTGAAAACAAGATTTGAAGAGCTTCAAAATATAGTTCTCTCTCTTCCCCAAGGAGAAAAAATATAGATATAGCTATAGCTGGAGAATCCTTTCTGAGTGTCCCTGCTTTGAAAAAGACTAGACATGCTGTGACTCAAGGACTATGAGAGACACAGAATCACAGAAGGGCTGATGTTGGAAGAGATCTTCTAGTCCATCCACTCTACTCAAGAAGGGATGCATTTTCTGTTTATAATCCAAATCTGTAACCTTAAGCGCAAGATGTGAAAGACATTGTTTATCTTTCTGGCCACTGCTGATACTTTTTGAACATGTAGGAAGTGACTACAAGCTCTGCATATTAGGATAAGGTTGATAAAACACAAATTGGAATCCTTTAATCTAAGGAAAATAGATAGCCACCTATACTATTTGCGGAAGCACTGTAGCTTGAGATTATCAACAGACAGCTAATAAGCGAGGTAGGATCCATCTGACAAGTGAGAGATACCAACTTGTGAGCTTAGGAATGATGACTTTAAACTATTTAAGTTGAGGTAGATAACAAAAGACCATAGGACAAAGGTGTGACATGTAAAAAGGAATAATGTGAAATTGAAAATTCATGTGATATATAAGAAGAGAGAATTAATATTTTATTGAATATGGTACAACTAAACATTCCAATACTAGGATGATGAAGAATAAAGGGGAAATATGAAAAAAGCCTGACATTAAATTAATTGTCCAAGTCATTAGACTGGAATAGTATTACAGAGAAGAACACTGTGTACATAGAAATCAGAGAGTATAAAAGAACAAGTTAGTATGCCATTCTACCAGGAAAGTAGACACTTGCTCTGGAGATGAAAGGTAGATTTGCTGAAAGCATATGTGAAAGCAGGAGAGGAAAATGAAGCATAATAAAACTTTTATTTTCTTTTAAATTCTAAGTTTTATTATGTTTCATTATAGAATATTAAAAAGTTGTATTTATAATCTTAAATTAATGATTTCAGCATAATTTTTGCCATCATAAATGAAATAGTGCAGAAAAAAAAGGAAAGGAGAAAAATAGATTAGCAGAAATCCTAATCACATTAATTAGAAGAAACTACTAAAGAACTTATCAGTACACAAATGATAAGAAACAGCTAGCGTGGATTTGTCAAGACCCAATGATGTCACTATTGAATCTGCTTGAATGACAATCCAATTTACCTAGGGAAATTGGGGACTTCATTGATGTGATGAATCTCAGGTTTTAGTTTGTGAGAGTTGATGCAATCTGTGGCAATTCCAGGGGGTGAAATATGAAAAGCATGAAACATAAAGAAAGTACTCTATGATGAATGCAAAAGTATTTAAATATGGTATTCTTTTAAACTGAGAAATCAAATCATTATGTATTTCAAAAAGTCTGTATTTTTAGTCTGGTATTACTCAATATATTCAAAAATATTTAGATGATGAAAGAAAGCACACTTGCAGAACAGTAATAAATATAATTTCTAACATGATGAAATAGACATAAATTGAAGAAACAGTTTGAAACTTGTAAAATGAATCAGAATAGAGACACATTGTTTGGGATTTAGTTAAGAGCCAGATATTTTCATGAGTTATCTAAATGGGAAAGCTCCCATAATCATCAGTGGATATCTACTAGTTTTAATGTTAATCTACAGACAAGAGCAATAAAGTTGCGAACGCAACTAGAGTGCATTTCAATTAACTAAATATAGATGTCCAGTGTTACTGGAGATCCATAGTTTATACAAGACACAAAATGTCTGACAGAAATGGCACAGGATGTACAGGAGACATGTGCTCTTCTGGAAGGGGAGAACAAAGGCTGGTGGGATACCACAAAACATCTCAGATGACATTAGACACTCATTTCTAAGTAGACAGAATGAACTGCAGCATTTGTTCAACTAAAGAAATGTTGAAGCTCTTTCTAGATCACAGGCAGACACCTAATTTAGTCAAACTAAATCCCATCTTCTTCACACTTAGGAAAAGCCAAAAGTACAATATACAATTGAGAATAACAATACATGTATTAGTAGTACAGAAAAACATTCACTAGTGTTTGTGAATTACACACTAGTTGTTGTGAAGAAATGAGCTAACAAATGAGAAGCTATTTAAAACAGACAAATATAATTCTGAGGTATTTTAACAGTAATCTGAGGGCAAATTTTTCTACTCTTGAAAGTGTAATGTCAGTTGGAGCATCTTGTTCAGCTTGACTACATCTTTTCAGAATGATCTGCTCAAAACCAGACAGAATCTGTATAAGACCATCAAAAATGATCGTCTCTGAAGAAAAAAAAAACAGATGAGGGAAAAAACATGCTGAAATTTTTCTCTTCTATAAAACTGTGTTCAATTAAACAGAAAAATGATCAACATGCCAAGTATAGAACAACTTGGCAGAAATGTACATTAAAATGTTGAACACACCTTTTAAATTCTAAGGATTTTTAGGAAACAAGAAGCTTAAGAAAAAGGAATTAATCTATATTATTAAACATTTTAAAATATATATTAGAGAAACATATGTCAGTAGTGTTCTAGGTATACCTGTTCCTCCATCTTCTTGAGGTCCCTGCCAGTCAGGATTCTACTAATCCATCTGTTTTGGAACAGACATAATAGCCACTTGTATCAGGATTACATGACAAAAACCCAGCTGGTTTTAAGATGAAACATAGTTCCTTTTAGTATTAAGAAAATTAAAAAACAATAAAGAATTTTCTTAATTAAGAAATTAAGAAAAGAGTTTGAAGAGTCTAAAGAATTCTCTACCCACATTCAAACTGAATATCTTTTCTTAGAAGTGCTGGAGATTATTCTTCAAAAAAAGGAGGACTAGACTATAACCTTTCAGAAAATAGTAATTTAAAAAAGATATTTGTGATCACAGTTTAAAGCAGAATTCATGTGCAGTATCTTTACATTAATTGATCATCCATCTGATGAATTGATGCATTACCATCTGATAGCCTCCAAATACTTTCACTTTCTATTGACTTAAATTAGATTATTGTAGTTATTGTGATTGTAAGTAGATGATATTTTATGGTGTTTTCCAGCACATTTCTAAATTTTTGAAATTCTTACCAAATAAAGGCCTTTTTTTTTCATTGATATATATCTCTGCTTGATATTAAGGGTTCTAACACTCGATACACATAGTAACACTAAATTTTATATATATGATCTGTTATATGATCTATATACATATTATAAATATGTCCTATTATTTGCCTTCATTCATTATATTTTGCGGTCTTTATAAAAGGGAGGACATGATAATTACAATATAATTATTTTATTCTGACCTGGTCTAATAGTGACTAAGAACTGAACCAAGAGTTCCTTCCAAAGCCAACAATTATGACAAAAGGAAAGTGCAAGATTTCAGGCAAATTTTTATCTCCTCAATTAGGACAGGTCACAATGTGCTATTGCAAATTCCAGAAGGAGCATTAAGATAAAAGATCTGTTTCACACTGTCAGAAATCAAATGGTTTCATTGCTCTAATTTGCCACTGCACATGGCAGTCAGCTTTTGTTATTTTTAGGTCAAACATGGGTACACATCTGAGTCTTACTTAAATCTCAGTTATATCCATGTAAATTAAAAGTAACATGACTGAGATCATTACATTTACAGTTGTTTAAAACTGATGAAAGGTCAGAACTAGGTCAGTCATTCAAAAATATCTATCTAGTTAGAGTATATCTTGTACATGTTGTTAACTCTTTTTAATTACATTTTTTCTAAATACTAAAGATACATTGAGTTAAATGCTAAATCATGGTATTGCATAGATGAAGCTCTTTTGCCTGAAGCTCGCAAGTCTTAAATCAGGCTTAAAAGAACATCTGCTGAACCATTTCTTTAAAAGACAGATTTGGGTTTTCCACCACTCAGTATATGGAAAACTTTTGTTTCTCTTGATCGTGCATGTTTATATTACACCTATGCTCTGATTCTAGTCTTGAATGGTATTCAACAGTCTTGAATACTATCCAATCAGTCTAACTCTACACTTGAAGACAGTAGCATATCTGATCACCTTTCTACATTTCATATTGTAACATGATAGTCATAACGGCTGCTAAAATGAAGAAAAGATGTAACAGTCTGTATCTCAAAAAATTCTTGGTTATTAGCAGTTATTTGGTATAATTATAACTACCTTATTGAGCTGAACTCTATGGCAACTTAAGACTGTTCACACTTAATAATAAACTCTGCACACCTTCAGAGACATCATCAACCAAATTTGCAGCTGGCATCCACAAAGGCTTCCAGGTCTTTTTCAAATGATTTGTCCTACCTTGGCCTTTGAACACGTGCACATACGGAAGACTGAAATACTAAGCAACATATCTTATATCACTGTTGAGGTGTAATTGTAATAAAAATTCTGATTTATCTGAATCTGAATTGCAGTGAAATATCCTACAAAGGCTACATGCATTTCATCCCTCAGATTGTTCAGAATAACCAGGGCAGAAATTCTTCCTTTGCAGTGTATAACACCACATAAATGGTTTAGTATATATCTTAATAGTTTAGGAATAGAGAATCACTTCCTTTAAAAGCATGCAGTTAGTAGGCTAGTCTGGGAAGACAAATTCTGTTTGCTTTTTTTTTTGGGGGAGGGGGTGTTGTTTTTTGTTTGTTTGTTTGTTGTATTTTGTTTGTTATTTTTTTCCTCCAATATGAATTGAAAAGTGGCAATGTGATTTTCACTCAAGCTTCACCAAGTGATTGTTATCTCTTCTAGAGTTAAACTGCCTGCTATAATTAATGCTGCCCCCAGGTAGTTGTAAGCTGTACAAATAGCATTTACTCAGCATGCCATCATAGGTCTCACTGGCCATGATAGCAGCATGGGGTCACATTAATACAGATTAAATGGCCTTGAAAAATTCTTCACTGTTAAATTTCACTCTCCAGCTATTTTCTCTTACAAATAAATCTATTGTAGAAAGAGAAAAGAAAATTCACCAAACCCAACTAGTGTTAGTTGTCTTCCAGCTGTACTGGATTTCCAAAGCAGTATTCATACCAATTATTTTCTTTGTTCTATATGGATTAGGCTTCATCATGCAAGTGCTGTAAATGAATAATAGCAAGGGTATTTTTGTGTGGTATTTGAAGAGCCTTCTAGACCACACTATATTTGGACAGCTGCTCACTCAACCAAAACACCTGTCTGTTTCTGGAATTTTTCTCCTCTTGATAATGCAACACTCTCATTGTAAAAATGTTGCAGTTTGAAAGCCATAGTGGTGGCGGGGAAGGAGATATCAAATCAGTATCAGATTCAGTCTGTGGACTGTAGATCTGATCGCCTTCCTACCTAGGAGCAAATCAAGTTCCCAAATAGTATAATCTACTATAAGCTCGACTCTGGCAGTATTGGATTCACAAATAGTCTATGGAGTGTAGTTCCGATCGCCCCCTCAGTCTATGGAGTGTAGTTCCGATCGCCCCCCCCAAACAAGTAGTTGAGTTCACAAACAGCATAATTTATTCAAATAAAACATCTACAAAGCAGGTTTCGGGTATCAGTATAGGAAATTCTCTACTACAGC
>JAUBNY010000135.1:574603-590267 GCA_032275445.1 Crypturellus soui | reverse complement strand
GAAGGAAGGAAGGAAGGAAGGAAGGAAGGAAGGAAGGAAGGAAGGAAGGAAGGAAGGAAGGAAGGAAGGAAGGAAGCGAGCAGTGCATCCCCTGTCTGATATGTAGTAATACATCTATCAGGAACAATCACTACTGAAAGTTTTCACTTCAGTCATTCACATATTTTACCCTGGAGACATCTATTTGACTCATTGTGAACAGAGAGCATCCAGAAACAAATCAATGCAAGTGTCATTTCCACAACCAAGGAGCCAGTCTCATGGAGAAAAGTTGTGAAAGAAATCATAGGGACACACTTCCTCCTTAACACTTTGTCTCCAATGACCATATTCACTAGCTTCGTATATAATGTAACATTTATGATACTTTCTAAAAGTTACAATAACAAGATGAATTAAACTGAGACACTTGTTTAGCTTTAGTTACTCTGGCTATGGCAGAAAGTTATTGTTGCTAATTAATTCTTTTGAAGTCTAGAAAGTTTGAAGAACTAGCTCTCCCAGGAAGGGAGCCAGAAACGGCTCTCCCCAGGAAGTGAGGAGCATCACACACCTGCTCAAAGTTCAACTGATCTTGTCTTCTCTAACAGAAATATATAAATGATTACACAAATGTGAGAGTGTGTATGTAGCAAAACATTGAGAAATATTTATACTGCTGAGGAATGCAAGTGAAAATGTGCATTTCAGAAAGGTTCAGAAGCAAGATGGATATGACAAAATAATCTGTATAGAATAGACTAGAATAAGTTAAGACTGTATATCTTATTTCTAATTCTCTCTATAATGCCTAGAACTGACTATCCCAGAGAGTCCTCATATCTCACCCTTATTTTCACCTCTTTGTTACCTTCTCAAGCAAGTTACAAGAACATCTTAATAATGTGACTTAATTCTGCTAAACATCTCTTACTTAAAAATCAGCAGTTGTGCTCTTTTGCTCTTATTAAATAGTTATTCAGTTTTAATATGTAAGTGGATTTTTGCACTATCAGTAAATACTGTACAGTAGTTAAAATTGGGACATTAAAACCACAGCAGTCATGTAGGCATCATTTCAGTAATGACTCATACCATCACGCTGGTGTCTTGACCTTGCAGTACTGCCTTAGATCAAGTCTGGCATTATGATACCAATGGCACTGATAACTCTAATGCTAACAGCCCTCTTGAGACCAATCGAGGCAGCTTGTGATGATCTCAGAGTATTCAATAACTAGGTCTTGAATAGGATTTGATTCATGAGGAGGATACTTCCGACAGCCAAGCACTCTCCTCCAAAGTGAGCTCTAAGTCTCAGAGGTGGAAAGGAGTGAAAAAAAAGCAGCTAAATGGAGGAAAGCTTGAGCCTTCTTTGTATGAGACCTGGCCTTGTAAATGTTCATGAATGTTATAGGCCCCCTAGAGCAGTCATTTAAAACTCACAATTCTCTCTCTCTTTTTTTTTTTTAATGGTTAAAGTAACTTTTGCAGCTGTGTGCTAACTCCATAAGCATAAACAATTTGTATAAAAAAATAAAAATAAGTCTTATGACAGGTACCATTTAGGGCATGTATAGGCCACATATGACATTGATAAAGAGCCAGAAAATAAGGTTTTTTTGCCTTCTTTGTATGTAACTTGAGGCCTTAAACAAAATCAAGGCTACACATTCTTGTAGAATTGCATGTCTGGGGGATACTGTTAGAAGTTTCGAAGATACTGAAGTCTTGGCCACCCGTTTGGCTGAGTAGCACTCTTGTTATCTGTTACACATTTAATGACATATAAAGTGATGTCAATATTGTTATTTTTAATTAATGATCTAAGTCTGATTGCCTTGCTATCAGGAAAAAAAGTCTTAAATATTACCATATTTTTGGAAATATGGAAATATATTAAAAAGACATAGACTTTTATGCTCTACCTTGTATATATTTTATATATATTTATATATGAAGGAATGCTCTGGAAAACATACAGGGTGATATACTGAAGATGCACATGTATGTATCATTACTTTTTCAATACACCAATGCCTTTTAACTAAGTACTGTGAGTGCACCACAGTGGGATGGTAATGTAATTGCAATGCCTTACCACTCTTAAATTCTTTAGGAGAGTTAACAGATACATTCTAGCAAGAAATCTTGTAAGAGAAAGCTAGGAAAAAACAAATTCTTATTTTCTCCTCACCCCTATTTAGTTAGTTGAAAAACCAAAGCTAAATTAAACATGGTAAATATGTTCCTAGTATACGCCATGATTAATTGATGGTCCAGTCTTGAAGAGGATGTCTCCTGAGGATCAAGCATTCCAGCTGCTATATTACTGTCCTTTTCAAAGCACATTGTTGATTAGATGAGAGTGGCTAAGCAAACATTTAATCCATCTGTTTACATTGTTGATTGTGACAATTAACAGAGACCCTCAAAGAATCTGCAGTAATTATTGACCTGTCTCTTCTTACTATGAAGTTTCAATACTATTGACTGAGATAATGAGTGAAATCACATGTGTATAAGGCTTAAAAGGTACCTCCTGGAGCTGGCTGGTGCTCCAAAAGATGCCTGTGTAACAAAACAAAGTGAATGAGTGTAATTCCCCCAAACTGATCAAAATTTCCCAGATGCTTCAAATCGCCTGAATGCCAAGGTGTCTCCATGGTGCTTCTTTAGTATTCTATTGGCACAAGCAGGAGAGGCTTGGGGACTTGCTCAGATTAGCCAAGAACTGCAAACAATAGTGCTTCCTTGCTTTATACTGTGCCCTTTTTTAGAGATTAATGTGCTGCACAAATAGTCAAGGAAATTAGCAATGCTACAGTCCTTTGCAACAGTTTTTAAGAGGCAAATGGGAAGACCTGAAGTACTACCGCATATTGAGAGTGAAGAGTTGAATAAAAGGGAATAAAATGGTATTTTAGAGTTTATTTCATCTCCATTGCTGCCATATACAGTTATGTTGCATTTTGTGATTTCATGTGTATCAGGTATAGAATGTGCAAAATGGTACAGCAATTGCGTATTAACTACAGTGGTAGTTTCTGATTTTTATACTGGATATAAATACTTGATGGACACCTCATAAGTCATATGAGGTCATATAGTCATATAGTCATAGTCATATGACTACCATAAGTCAGGTTCTTTGTTTCTGAATCATTAAAGCTATAAAGAAAATACTCTCCAAAATAGTTGGACACTGGAAATATGTATATGCATATATATAAACATATATAAACATATGCATATGTTTAGTACATGTACAATCAACTACTGTTATAAAAACGTCTATAGAAGAGTTTTATTTTTAGAACATTTGAAAAGGTACTTTTGTGACAACAAAAAACCTTTGTGCTGAAGAATGAATTTTCTCTGTTATATGCAAGTATTTTCATACACTAATTTTCTTCCAATGGAGGAAGTTTTAACTTTAATGGGGAAAGTATGCAAAACTGGCAATCCAGTTCTGTTATTTCTTTTTAGGCAGCATAGCTTTAAATACTTCCACAGAAGGGCTCTTCTGACAGGAATTTCAAGCAGAGAGATCCTAGAATGAGTTTTTGTTGTTGTTTTGCTTTGTCTTTTATTTTTAATCAAATAGAAGTATCTATATTGAAAGCTATTGCTTTGACTTTATAAGTTTAAATCAGAAAGACATGTTCCAGATGGTATGTTATTTGAAATTCATAGATAGATCTTCTAACTGAAATAATCAGGGTACGGCATTTAAAACTCCAAACATTTGAATTCTTCACTTTTGTTCTTTTTTCATTGATTTACTACTTTTACAATTGAAAAACACATTTTCTGGATGTGCATAACTTTTTACAGAGCTTCAATATTTTTCCTTCTAAAAATGAGAGGCTTGCTTTGTTCTTTATTTTTGTTTTATGTACTATAATGAAAGCACAGTTGACAGGTAATGCCACTGTGACATGATTTCTCTACTCATCTCAGGTGAACACTAGGATTGATTATTCATGTCATTGTAACCCCAACATAATAAGCTCAATCACAAGATGCGCGTACCACAAGATGATAATGCACAAAAGTCAGGGTCTCAAGAAAAACATGAAAGCAGAAATCAGAGATCTAAATTAATCTTTGAGGAACACAGATGAAAAAGGGTTTTCAATTGTTTTTGTTTGTTTTTCCTTCTCAAAATGACTCCACCAAATTTACCCAGGAATTTCTCAATAATAGAGCTGAATTTGAAATTGAAAAAATTAGGCTAAGTCTCAGTATTTCTTCTATTATGGCAATCAGGAGACAGTTTATCACTCTTTTTGCCTATCTACAATTTGCTGTCAAACAGTTATTCAAGCACTTAAACTGCAGAGACATTGCTAAAATTTCTTACACATCCCGTATATCCTGATTTCACATAAAAAAACATGATTTAGTCCAGTCAAGCTTTTAAAACTCAAGACTTTTATTTTAGAAGTTACTCAGAAATCAAAAACTTTGTAAACTTCCTATTTACAAATATGTACCCTTGAAAATGGAAAATTCCCTTGTTCAGAAATCACTAGGATCTGAACCTGTCAGAAGATTGCTGAGTTCTGATCAGTTGGTACTACTCAACATAAGCTTCAGAAAAAAAAAAAATCTATCCAATTCATATTAAACTGTGTTTCCTCAAAACACCCTTTTTTAGATATTCAACAGCAGCTACTAAACAACAACCTTAAAATTGCAACAACGAAATAAATAAAAAATAATCAACAACATGTAAGCCATTTGCCACCTAAACTTAGCTAGGAATATTAAATTAATTTTTCAAGTGCCTGACTTTGTCACAAGTATCTGCAGGTCTTCCCTAACAAAAAATAAAAACATGTAAAAAATGTCAAAATGTACCAGTTCTGTTATTCCCGGGCTTGACTGGGACTTTTTTTTTTTTTTTTTTTTGACAAAGGATGAATGAATAAAGATCTCAAGCTATTGTAATTTTCTGACAGGTGAAGTTTTCTCTATTTCTTGGAATATGTCTGAAATTTGAAGAAAAATTGATATTTTGAGATGAACTTCATACCAACCATTTTCAATTTCTTACATTTAGATTAAGTGAAATTTGCCTTAAAATACTTATTTTTCTACACTTGTCAATTCCTTTTTAGATTGAGAATATCTAGATTTAAGTAAGATAAATTCTACCTGATCTTTTAGTTCAAGTAGTGTTTTACAGGACTAATGGATTTCATTGTAAGCAATACATAATATTGTTATGTTTACTAAGTTAGAGTACAAGCATACTAGCCTACTACCAGCCTAGAGTAGCATTATTCAAACTATCATTGATGGTTTGCTGGTGATCTGAAAGATATGTAAATAAGACCTGAAAAAATATCCAATGATTTACCTGAAATCACATAAGAAATCAAACAAAGCTGTGGTAAAATATTGATAAAAAAAAGAAGATTCAAAATAGATCATAATTTTTATCTGCATGTGACAAAAAAACATAATGAAAGCCTTATACAAGATAGTCTGGTGATATTTCATAAAGATTAGGTGGTCACTCACAAAAAATAGTTAAGTGCCGCTCTAGAAGCTGGCTCTGCAAGCCTCAGATATATCTGATCTGTACATCTATTGTAGAGTGATGTTTGTGAAGACAGTTTGTCATTCGGAAAAGAATTTCAGGGATGACAGTAAGTTTATGGCTAGTTTGAACTATCGGTTTCCCTCTAGAATTCTGAAGTGAAACTTTTCTTACATAAACACTAAGGACAGATTCCCTTTCTGTATTTGAACAGAGTAGTATTTGTTTAACTAAACCACAATATCTAGAGGAAGCTATGATGAAAGATTGCTTTTTAACACTCAGATGTTACTATGAATAAGTTAGAACATGAATGGAATGCAGTTAGAACAGAAAGTAAGGTATACTGTAAAAAAAAAACAACACAACAACAAAAAACAGATAATCTAGCACCATAGTAGCTGCAAAGATATACTTGTATTACAGTAGATATATCCTTTCAGTTTTTTGCTATCATAACAATTTTAGTGCCTAAGTTTCATCATACTGTTTGAACAGCTATGTAACACTGTAAAACCATTTCATATTTCATTTTAAAAAAATACTTTGTTAGGATCTGTATCTCAGCTTTACTGGGTAATTTTGCATAGTAGTACTCTGGAGTTACTGATTTACCCACAGAAGTCCATGGTTTATTTTTAGCATGAATCTCCATATGCCTTTAATTTCTGTTGTCATAGACATGCTAGGAATGGAATCAGTTTTAGTGTCATCTTCTCCTACACCTTCATCCCTTCCCAGGTATATTTCCAATAAAAACAGCTTAAACTTGTTTTGCTTAGCTTTAGCCCAGAAGCTATGGCTTTCTCAAGAACTGCCTGGTGCCTCCAGCAATGCTTTTTTATTGTTACTCCTCAGATCAAAATATCATCTGTGCCAAAATTGCTTATCTACACAATAAAAGAAATCCATTATATTTCCCAGTGATATACAAGTACTGAACAATGCAAACAGCAGTCCAAGGAAATAGTACTTCCGAAGAAGCTATGCAGTGTGAATACATATGAGCTACCTTTTTTTATGGTCTTATGCCAGGACCTGGATGCTGAATGAAGTTAGAAAATACTTGGCATCAGTCATCTCTTCAAAATATTTGTCTGTAGCTCACTGAATGGTTAATTTCCATGTATTTGCTTCTTTGAGTTTATATATAAGCGTAAGAATCTTGTCTTCATTTCACCATGATTTGGCATTTTTCCCTCTGGTGTGATATGTGTAAAAGGTATGAAATAATTGTGCTTTTTCTCTTCAATCGTTGATACCTAGATGAAAATTAATTAATTTATTAATTTAAAAAGTCTCTTTTAGAGCTACTTCAGTATCTTCATTTCTGCTCTCAGAGTATACGCAAAAGCATACTCAGGTTTTTCTTCATCTTTAATGTTGAAGTGATTGACTATTTGTAGTTGCTGACAGAAATTAAAAATTACATGTTCTTCAATATATTTACAAATATACTTATCTCACATACTTATATCTATGGACAAAAATATCATCACAAGACTCAAGTAATTATCCTGTCTCCTTTCCGTTATTTACAGATTTATTTACAATACTAATGTCTCTATTTTTGGCACCGTATTTCCTTTTGTATCAATTTGAAGTTAGTACTTTGCATTCCTGTCATTTCTTCATTGCTACAATATTCTCTCTAATGTCTTATGGATAATTCTTCTGAACCAGTTGTACTTTCATGCACTTTGTCAAAAATGCACATTCTGTTCTGACATTTGCAATCTCATATTCATGAGCATTTCCTCTCCCTTTTTCCAAGAGTTAAGAGCTGCTGTCCTTCATCATGTAGTTTTAGAAGGACTCTAGCTTTCAATTTCCCAGCCTTTTCTGTCTCAAGCTCATTCTTTTTAGTGCATTCTCCAACTGCGGAAGAATCTTTTTCATTTTTTATCACCTTCAGTCCTGTTCAGGTATCTTTCTTTGCTTAATAAATTCTGCTTGTTCTGTAAAGAGATAATTTAGCTGCCTCCAATTTGTTTTCATACAGATTTTTTTAAAATATTATTATTGTTTCATAATAGCAGATTCCAATTACTTTACCACATTACAAGATCTCATCCATAATTGCAGTACATATTCCTGTATTACTGTATTAAAAACAGTAATATGTCAGAAACAGCTTCAGAAATACGGCTAAGTGTAAATGTCTACTTCCCTGCTGTCAACCATTCCTTAAATATTTTAAGTAACTGAAGTCTCAATCTTCTCCTACATTTCCAAGTACTTTTAAGTCTGGTGATTTTTTTTTTCATGGCTCCAGTTTCCTTTTGCAGTTCTCATTTCACCTTTTTCTTGGTATCATGTATCGCTCTCAATAATTACTCAAAAAGTATCTAAAAGAAAGGTGGAGTGCGTTGTGCCACAGCAGATTTCTAACTGCCTGACACTGTGCAGCATGGGCCACAGCATAATGCAATATCCACGGATAACTGATATAGGGCAAAATATGTTTGTGTAGCATCCTGTTTTATAGACCTAATTAAAATACTACCTCAACAAATTTCAAGTATTTGACCAGGGCAGGGTGGGGTGCATGGGGAAAGAGGAGGTGGGCAATTGAGCCTGTCTTAATATAATGGCCAAAGTTCTCTGTTAAATCAAAGACTTGGTAAGCTAGTTAATCCTAAAGACAAACAGAAACACATAAATAACATTCTCATTCTACTGGTGTTAGTGGGAAACCATAGGAAATTCCCACCTCAGGCCTCTTGCAACCAATGTTCCTAACCTGCATTAGTGAGAGAGTTGAGAATTCATGTTCTACATAATAATGTATTAGTTTGAGCTTTAATTAATTAGTTTGAGCTTGTTTTGGTGGAGTCTAAGAGTCGTTTCTATAAAGACAAGGGTGGGCTGTGATCACATGCCGTACTGCTCTTCTCTCTAGTTAACACCAAGGCAATATAAGTCCAGCACGCCAGCGTCATAAGACGAAGCACGAAAGATGGAGAGAGCCTGATGAATAGAACATGCAGTCACGAAGCAAAAGACTGACAGTTTCAAACTTGATCTTAAAACTGCCCTTTTTTTTTAGACTAATTATACTTCAAAATTTAACTTTACAATTGAAAAAATGTACTCAGCAGAAAACACATTCTAAGCATTTGTAGTACATAATGAAATATGTTCAGAATAATGAAAATTATTTAAGCATGCATGCCTAAACAGATACCAAAACACGTAAACCTAATACCTAAACAGAAATATAATGAACTTAGGTATTTAATCTGTTAAGCACTTACCTAAGGTAGATACATTACAGTCTCTTTGTAATTAAGTGACTTTTAGGAAGACCAGGTTCTATCTCTTTTTATTTGCTGCTTTCTTCAGAAAAAATGCTCTTTTTTTTTTTCTTAAAACACCAGCTTTACAAACATCCTGTAGTAATGAATCCATCTATTTTATGGTAAAGAGTTTGTTTTCATAATTTTTGAAAATATCTTTTAATTTCACAAAATATTTTGATTGTTTTTGTGGTTGAGATAGATAGACATCAGGTTTATACAACTCTTTGCCATTCATTAATTTAATCTCTCTTTAAAGGAAATTTTTTATCATGATCATGATCATTCTTGTCATGATACTTCATTGCATTTAGTGTATATTGTACTCTCCAGTCTTCTCTTATATGGCATATTTTATGAAAGTCACAGCACAGTTTTGCTGCAGGAATAAATTACTACTATTCCAGTGTGCATTGGCTATAGCTCTCCAGTATATAAGTAGTCTCTTAATGTATGTAAAATTGTATCTTTGGACATAGAGTCCATATAATCTATATGCACATACATACTGGTATATAGCTATATATTACTAAACAAAAGAGAGCCAAATAAAGACCAAAACCTAGTTCTCATGCTAGATATCACATATTATTTAAGGATGGAGCCCTTTACAGATGATTTGTCTTGGAGTAAACTAGCTGAAAAGGCTGAAAGCAAAAACCATAGAGGCACCTAACTATTAAGCAGCATAGGATGACTGAGTTTGTCATTCCTTAGGACTCTATAGTTTACAACACAGTTATATTTATTAATTAAAAAAATTATTAAGCAAAATTCAGATCTACACAGACTTGCACAAATTTCTGGGTAATCCTAATTCAACTCTACTGCATCTTGTAACATGTTTAAAGGAAACTAAACACAGTATATTGTAGTGTGTGTGCGCATGTGTGTGTGTGCGTGTGTGTGTGTATAAATGTTGGTAGAGACTGTCATTATTTAGAAAATTGGGAAGGGAGTAAATGTCTACTTATCTCTGCTGTTGTTCTGATCTGTCTTGTTCTTATTTCCTTAGAGCTACTGGAGATATATTAACCAGAACAATTTCACCTGAGCAATAATTAGCTTTACAAGCTCTGAATATGTTTAAGAGTAGTATGGCCATTCTGTGTAAAAAAAAAGTCCTTTGCTTCACAGACCTGTTTACTGACTTTTCTACTTAAGTAGAAAGATCTAGTGAAGATAGTATCATACAGTTCCTCACTGAAAAATGAATTTAGAACCAGGAAAGAATTATTAAAACTTGTCTTTTTCTTTCATATAGCTGCATTATGTGGTTTTAAAAGAAAAATATTTCCTAGTAAAATCTATAATCTTTATAAGAAGAAACTAACTTAGACATTCACTTAGGAAGACTGTGGGTGGAAACAGCAAATGGTGCAGGGGCTAACAGTAGTGCCTCTCTTGCTTTTATTCAGTAGTGTGACATCTGCTACATTTGACTATCTGCAAGTCATAACAGTTTTTACCACTTCTGCATAATGTTTTTGGAACAATATGAAGCATCATTAGTGTATTTCAGTTCCCAACATTATTGTCTCATGTTGCTTTATTACCATAATAAACTTGTGAATCACAGTAACTAACACAGTAGGGCTCCCATAGTGAATTCATTTTCATAACCTCTTTTGTTATCATAAATGTGATCCAGAAAATTGTGAAGTCAGCAATTCTATATAGCTTATTAATAAAGCACTTTACAGGAATGCATTAAAGCCTCAACAGCTGTATTATAATGAAACACTCTACTTATAATTACAATTATGCTAACACTTAATAATAATCGGGCCTCTGTGTCTGTAGCTCATTTGCTCAATAGGATATTGGGTCTTGTCAAAAGTAGCTGGTCCCTCAGCAGGTGATCTGGTTGCAAACATAATGGAGTTTAAACAGGGCATGAAGTTAGTAATGGCATGAAAAGGGCAAATCTGCAGGTGGAGTTACCATCTGTGTGGACGAAAAAGTGAAATAATGAGATATGTGGGCTTCTTTCTTTGTGGAGATCAGCTATCCAAGGGTGAAAAGAGGAGAAACAAACATAATGGATGAGAGAGGGCACAAGGTACGCATGTGAGGAAATCTCCTGACACACTGTGCACAGCTTGCTACCATTAACAACATGCAGGATTACAAAGTCAAGAGTAAACAACTAATCTGTGTGTCCCAGTCATGCTACCAACTTATCTTCTGAAGTAGAAAATGAAAAAAAAAATAAAAGGACAGCAGAAATCTATTGTTGAACTCAACTTTCTCCTCAAATAAGACAGTAGTGATCTAGGAGATAATGTAATGTAGCTGGGTAGTCTGGGAATCCCTATGTTCCTAGAGCAGTAGCAGCTTCATCACAAGAAGCCAGCACTTCTTCTTCAGCATGAAAGGGAGTGCTTTACACACAAGACTTTGCAGGAAGAAAGAAAACTCCATTTTTTATGCCTCAGCATGACCATTAACTCGAAGTTGCCAACAGCAGAGGTGGCTCACAATTTTGCATCATGAGATGGTTTCACTTACCGTTACTGTACAAACCCTTAAAAAAGTCTAGGTCAAGCCTAGGTCAAGACTACCTCTGCCTTTGGGTTCGTGGTAGATAGAGCAAAAATCACCATTGCCAGGTGTCAGGTTCTTATTTCCAGTAGAAGAATCTTTACACAGGATTCTGTTTTCCTTGGTACTACAGAGAGTCATATGAAAGAATGGAATTTATCACATGAGCTCTATTTCAGACAATAAGTGGAAGAAGTGATTGCACAAGAGTAACCTTTTCTACTCTATTGTAAAATTCCTGTCCTACTTAGGGAAGAACTTTCATGCCTGTGGAAAAGCATCTGAGAATCAACTGGGCATTATTAAGTATTGGTATCTTTGACTTTGAATGGTCATTCTCCAAGGTAAAGTAAGTATCACCTGGTGGTTTGATAGCTTCTCAGAGTGAGTACATGCCCCGTGTAGAGGAATCTATCTGAAAGCAGAATTTATGCTCTGCAGAAACTTCCATTGTAGCTAAGAACTCCCACTGCATTTAAGAACTTATTGGAAGTGGGAAAAGGAAGAATTTGATTCTGCCTGAAATACTAGTGAATATCAGGTTCATGAAGGAGAGAAGATTGAGAGTTTTCCTGTAGTTCCCAGTTGTTTTAAAATAAAGTGGAATAATTAAGAAATTGTTATCTACTCCTTGTTCCTTTCTGAAAAATGGTCTTAGAAGAGTGTAAGAGAATATTACTAGAGTGCCTGTAGCGTGGGAGAGCATGGAAAGCGCATGTTTAAGTAGTGAGGAAGATCAGGAGGTTTGAAATATTTAATTTGCGGCATACAGAATCTGTATTACTGAAACAACATAAGATGTGACTCCTGAGGTCAGTAGTACACAAGAAGAACTGCACTCCAAACAAACTGTTTAAAGATGATATAACAGGAGAAGAATGCATGAAATATGGCCTGCACTGTGGAAGAATTGCTTAAAAAGGAAGAACCGAGAGAAAAACTAGGGTCTAACAGAACTTTTGGCATTACAGCAGCTTGCTTGAGGTGATACACAGGTACCTCTTCCAGGATGGCAGGTATGCATGGACTCTGCTCCTCCACAGTTCCCTGGGCAGCACAATCTGCCCTCCTCGCAGATGCAAAGGGGAGTAACGGAGGCTGGAGTGAAGACACCGTGGCCAAACTCTGTTGCACTCCCTGTGCTGCGCCACTGCCCAGTGGGAAATATACAATAACACGTCCAGTGCCAAGCCAGTGAGGGTGGCAAATCACTCCTTTTGGATGAACTTTGCTTGAACTTTGCTCATTTTAATGCCAACACACACCTCCATCCCAAAAGTTACCCACCTCCAAGGCACGACCACTCCTTATTGAGCATGTGCTCTTCAGTTTTGATTAATTGTACCTTTAAAGGAAAGCAAGAAACTTTTTCATTAATCAATAACAATATTAAGTATGACTATAGTCACTCAAGCTCCATCTGAATGTAAGGAAAAAGGATAAAAGGTGAGTTATGGAGGAGAGAAGTTGGAGGGAAGATTCTGGGTCATTCGATGGGCTCAACTACTTGTTTCGAAGGCAATCGACCCTACAGTTGACAGACTGTTTGTGAATCTGTTAATGCCAGAGTCGAGCTTATAGTTGATCATACTAATAGTGAACTTGATTTGCTCCCAGGGAAGACGATCAGACCTGTGTTCAACAGGCTTTAATGCATTCCTTAACCTTAAAGAACCTTAAAGAATCTTAAAGAAATTAAAGAAAGAAATTAATGAAATTTAATGAACTTAAAGAATATGAAAGATAATAAGGCATCTCCCAATGTGAAGTTTACAAAGTTTATGTTTTTTGGTTGTAGGAAAAAATTTCCAAAATGCTGTGCTCTAATAAATGAAAATAATAGTTTTTAGTTCTTACCAGTTCTACTGTCATTGTCTTTTTTTTACCACTGAAGATATCCCCATAAAAAGTAGATCTAGTAAAACAGTCAAAGAAGAGGAAATATAATACAGAAGTAGCATAACTATGAATATACATTAATAAAATTCTAAATATTATGTTTTTCATTCTATCATCACCCTAATTATTGTGATAGCCAGTAGGATAGCATACATGTGCCATTGACATGCAACATTGAAATATATTATGTGAAAATATATTCTACATTTTGTTCTTCTTGGGTACTTTAAGAATGAATTTTTGAACATTGAGAATAGTTTTAGGTAATATTATAAACAATCTTACTTGCTTTAAATAAGTGTAGTCTAGATAGGAAACAACCCTGACATATAAATGCCTTTTATCTGATCAAAAGCACCTTTTGGGGGTTTGAATGATTACAAAAGCTGTAAGCCAATTGTCTTCTTTTGCTTTTCAGGTATTAGGGAAATGTACTTGCAGATTTGTATAACACTATAGGGATTTATTTCTGGGTATTACAATATTTCAATACATCCTTACAAGCTTTTTAGAGTTAGACAAGCTTGTCTTATATAAAACCTTTCTCCACAATGTCTCAGTTTAATTTTGATGGTTTGGTAACTAGTTTAGCATTCAAAAAAGCAGTTTCTTATCAGATAGACCACTTCCCTTTTTGTAATTTCACGAATGAGCTATCAGTATTACCATATTATTGTTCATACATAATTATTGATTAAACATCTAAAGTCAGTATATGGCTCTTATGTTTTAAATCTTCACAATATATTGCTAAGGATTTCACACTTTCACACTATTGATGTGATTCACACTTCCACAATATGGTCAACTGTTCTCTATTACGTTAGTGTATGGAAACGCAACATGTTTTTTAACCAGAATTCATAATGTTCTGTTACTCTGCCATTGGTGGAAGAAATTGAATTTTTTTCAAATATTAAATAAATTCCAGAATATTTATACCTCAGAACATCTATCACTGTATAACAAAGAACTTGTTTAATATTTAATTGTCTGAAAAGACAGTTAAATATAGTTTTGAAAAATAAAGTGATGCAGGAAAGACAGCTTATACCCTTATAGCTTATAACCCTCTTAATGGCTTATTATATTGAAAATTAAAACAGATTTTAAGAGAAGAATTATATTGCATTTAACTGGATGTGTCTATCTTTTTAAGAATTTTTAGGTTAACTAAGTCACCATATTGCTTATAACTCCTTGCAAACAGAGACATCAGGGTCCTTGTATTGTATAGCAATACTCAGAGTCACCCAGATCATTATACTTATCTTTTGGAATACTGTGTTATTCAGCACATGTAAAGATATAAATGGTAGGATAAAAATAGTATTTTGAGTGGCTAAGTCACTAAATAATTTATTAAAAAACTTTTCTAGCTCTCATTTTTTATCTTTTTATTTTCAGTAACTCAGTCATTTCAGTAATAAATGCCCTTGCACTGTCACTGGAGACACCACTGTTTCTTATTACTGAAAACTGTTGGCTACTCTTTCTTCTTTCACAATTTGTAAGTAAAGTTAAGTAATCAATATGAGCTAATATTCTGATTGTATACATATATGTGTATACACACACATACATATAGTATATATACTTACATACACATATATACACTGTATATTTTGAATTATAACAGTATATTACTGTTATATGCACTACATTGCTGTTATATGTACCACATCAATAGATTCTTATAGAGACTTATACTGTATAGAAACTATCACTGTACTGTATAGAATACTATATAGAAACTGTTTTAATTGGGAAAAAAACAGTGAAAAATCATCTAAGAATTATCTAGACCTATGTCTAGCTTCTAAATATATTATATTATATATGTAAGTTATGCTTTAAAAAAACAGTTGGTCACAAGTACTTAAAAGACCACAAATGGTGACATGGATCAGATGAAAAATGAACTAAAAGTAATCAACATTCCTTGTAAAATATTTTCCATCCAGTAATATTTTCTTACAGTTGTAAGGACAAGCACTATTTATGAATTAAAAGCTTTCAATAAGAAAATACTTTTGCAAAATGAGAGGAAATGCACACTTTAGGCCTGTTTTATGTTTGTTACTCCAATAATCCCTAACTTTCTCATAATTCTTGAACGGAGTGTTAGATTATTTTGATATCATTACTATTTTAAAAACATTATTATACAAGGTATACTTCTGGGAATTGAATGCTCTCTGCAATAATGGTGTTCTACACAAATACTGCTCTCTCTCTGAAGAGAACTGTGATTTTTTTTTTGCTCAGGAGTTCTTGATACAGTATCTTTTAACTTTCCTATGTAAAAACAGTAGTATATTCAAAACAATCTTTTGTGACTTTGACTAAATATAGTAAACAACACAACATCCTAATGACCTTCACTTATATA
>JAUBNY010000135.1:556917-567204 GCA_032275445.1 Crypturellus soui | reverse complement strand
TACTATAGCCATTTTTTTCATATTAGGACTATCTGAAAGACTTCTAATATAAGCTATTCTAGATACCTTAGGAAGCACAAAAAATATTCCAAAAATTGACTTATTCCCTCTCAAAACAGATGTCTAAGATTAATCAGATAACTCATCATGTCTATAGCCTATCATCTTTCCCAAATTAACTAAGAAGCAAGACAAGTACCTTAGACTAAATGTTTTGGAACATTCACTTGAATGCTGTTTATACATCTATACATAGAGAGGCCTAAAACAATAGCTGGACCTGGTCTTATTCTGGAACTCTTATATTTAAATAGAGAAATTACTTTAATTTTAATTATACGGTAACCTGCTATTTGTTTTCTACCATGCAGAAAATAGTCTTTTAACAATAAGGTTCTCCAGTGGAACAATACTTGTTTCATTGGCCATTCTTAACCAGAGTCATATTCTTAAAGCTCACAAACACATAAAAAGTGATAACCAACCATTCTGTTTCCCTGGAAGATGCATTGAAAATACAGAGGACTGTAAGACTCTACTCATTCTTAACCACAGATTTTCTTCTCCTTCAGTTTTTCACAGAGGCTACAGAAGACATGGCATTTGAAGTAGTTTGTCCCTGGCTTTTGTCAGCTGTGGGACTCATATCATTTCAAATAAGCAGATGACACAGAGTAGAGTATAAAGAGCAGGAAATAATTGTACTAGCCCTCCAGACTTAAATTATAGATGACACTAAAGAGACATAAAATACCTATGTGAAAGGAGAATCTTGACTGTGACCTAGTTGATTTATTAGAGCTAATTAGGTCAGTGGAGCTGACCTAATTTTTTAATTAATAAATTGATTCCCAAAGAACACATGCAGACATTGCCAGACTTACATAAACCAGGAAAGATAATTACATTGTAGAGATAACAAAACAGTTTTTAGTGACTAATTTTCATTTGAACAGCTAAATTCTTACATAACAGTTTTAAACTACCCTGTGTTAGAGTTGTAGTGTAGGTGGTGCCTGATATGGTATTTATATAAATATAAAATGTCAAGTATGCATTTTTTGCTATCATAAACTCTCTAGTCTACATTATACTGGATAAGTGTTAAGCATATACTTTTCATACATCTTTCCTGCATATTTTTAAATAGAATATACAGTTAATTTAGTAACCAGAGAACATTATGAAAACTGTGGATAAATTTCTCAGAAGTTTTTCTTTTCCTAATAATGTTTTACAATCAGTAATTGCTCTTTGTATTTAATTTTACTCCTGTTATTTTAATTATTTTCACTTTTATGTTGCCTTAGAGAAGATTAAGTATTCCTAATAATTAGAGGACATTTTAATTGGTTTTGAATATTATAAATAAATCAGCAAGATTTCTTCCTGAAAAAAAAAAAAAATTAGATGACAGGAGCAGGAAGTTGTGCCATAACTTCAGCTTAATGTTTTTAGAATAACATTTCAATAATCTTTCAATAAGGTTGAGTAGTGGGTGGTCACTACTAATTTTGAAGCCAGCAAATAGCACTGAATTTGAAGCCAGCTCATCATTGAGTTCACCTGGTCCTTCTCTGCCCAGTCCAGTAGGACCACTGAATGATCATCCAAAGCATGAAAGAGATAATGTTTTATTGCATGACTGCTATCAATGGGAGAAGTCAAGTAATCTTGCCTTTGCAATGTCTTGCAGAGGCTCTTCACTTGGGAGCTCCAGTTTTACAAGTTTGGTGATCTTCTCTGGACCATAAAAAAACCTAATGGTTACATCAATAAATGGGCTACATTAATATTTTATTGTTTTCCTTTATAAAGATATAAAATTACAGCATGGATTTAAAGATATTCATGCTGCTCTAAGGTATTTTCATATATTAATCATTTATAATGATTAATAATCTTAATAATTATCTCCTGAGTTCAGGAAAGAGTTATTTATTAATTGGGGACTGCGGTCAAGAGACAGTCATTTCCACAGCCAGGGTGTGCTCTTGCTCATGCTCGGTAATGTCTTCCTAGTTCTTCAGACTATCCTTTTGACACTCAGAAATGTCAATGATACAGTTAAAAGTTACACAGCATACTAACCTGGCAGCAGTATGTTGTTTTAGACATACGGCATGACCCAAAGCACTGCTCAGACAAAATGAGCTTTGCACTCTATCTACCCAGTTCTAGCTGTTAAAATTACTCTAATATCCATCAGCTAAAATAAAGCAGCACAAATACTTTTTATTGGAAAGTCTACCTGAGAGCATTGTGAAAGGAGGCCTGGTCTACCCACAGCTTCTTTTAATGGTTTATGTGCTCTCAGGGAAGACACAAAGCAGCACGAGTAACTGTTCGCAAATTTATATATTCCTAACACATAGGGGAAGGGAGACCACAAGGTGATAGCCACCCAGGCAGCAACTGCTTAATTGACTTTAGATATGGAGAAAGTCTGGCAGATTAGCCTGGGGCTACCTGACTAGTGATGCAAGCAATTAACAGTTACTTCATTAGCCCCCAGGAGAAAAGTTATCCATGGACATGCAGCACCATGCAGAAGACTATAGTGAGGGGGGGACAGGGATATGGAAGCGACTGCACACAGTGTCCATGTGTCTGTGTTACTGGGAGCCAGACACATTCAAGGGTGCCTGTGCTGCCAGTCACGGCTGGATTAGAGAGGCAGGGGGCTGGACTGCCGTGAGTGTATCTGTACAGTGTGCATCACACAAGTTTTAGACTAGAAATTGCTATACACACACTGTACCCATTCTGCTTCCACTGAAGAGAGAGGCAGTATGGAATTGTCCAAATAACTAATCACAATTCCAGCTTTGTGGACATTCTCTGTAAAGAAACGAGTAAAATTCAGAGTCATAGCAATATTTCCTGGTTTCCAAATATGTGAAAATTATCATCATAGAAACTCACTTCTTGTGTTATTAGCAAGAAGCTTGTAAGCACATACACTTACCATTTCAAAGGAAGTCCATGGTAGAATTCCACTGTTAACAATAAGATCAGAATTAAATTTTTACTGTAGATTTTCCATGGGACTAATTGATGTTACGAAGGAGAGCAAGTATGATATTATCTTTCCTGTAGAATCTTACAAATTTCTTTAAAGCAGTTTTCTTCAAGATATGTATGTCTTTGGGGTAAAACCCATGTGGGTGGATACTTTCATTCATAAATCTCAGTGTGGTTATCAGTATCATTTTTTCACTATTCTCAGTCTGATTTCTGAGAACATTACTCCCCAGTTGCCCCTTTTATGAACTCTAAATTTTATTTATAGCACCTTAGTAACAAGAACCTCCCTAATCAACAACTGAATATAAAGTGGAGGGAGGAGGAAGTGTGAGAAGGTAAAGAGGAGAAGTAATCTGCAAAAATCTATGTAAAGTTTTAAGCTGAAGGTTGAAAGGCAGAGCTCTGATCCTTCATCAACTTTTAATACCCATAATTTTCTAAATATCTGTTCCACTGCAATAATAAAACCTCCTAGTATTTCTTTTTCCTAAAAGAAAAAAATTCCAGTAACTGCACTACTATTGTTTTTCTTTATTACAAGATTCAGAAATGAAAGTCTTTAGAAATATAATGTTATTATTTATTAGATATCCATCCTGCTACTAAAATGTACTTAAGTTCTATCTTTAACAAATTATTGAACTTCTTCTCCCTTCTGTCCTTAATTGCCATATTTTTCTGTGAATTTTAATTTTGAATTATACAAACAAATGTTGTCTTGCACTTTGGAGACAATAAAGTTAAAATTTTCTTTCTATGTAGTTTATCAGCTTATGATATATGAAAACACTTGATGAATTTGCTTGCAGTAATCTTGATAAAAACAAGATTCACTACATATTATCTGCCTAAATATGTTGAATTAAGCAAATTAGGCTATTAGAAACTGATAAGATTGTAAAAAGGACATAAAATATTGTCACAGCGAATACTACCAAGGAAAGAGAAGTGTGTTATTAAAGGACTAATAATAGGTAACTTTTGATGGGAAAAAATCCCCCACAGTAGTGAAAAATTTTGTTCCCATCCCTGATCCAATCATCTAGGGATTTGAAATTGACCTAATAATAAGGTCAGACAATTGTAGCACGTGTTGGTAAACAGATATATGGAGCACAAACAATCCCATTTCTATATGATTCATACACTGAGCTTATGTTTTATTTCTTGATTTTGTTCTCATGAACCTTAAGTGATATAATAATTCAGATTTTACTTTTGCGGGAAAGAGTTTGGCAGTTCATAATCAACTACTAGCATCAATGTGCAAGGGTTTAGAGATGCTATGCCATAGGTAGGATAGATACCTATCCTACTAATATGATTGGAACATACGATGCTACGTTCTAGAGATCCAGCTACAACTTCTGAAACAGCATACTGCCATCCAGAGAGGGATGAAGGTACAGAAAACCTTTCCCAAAAGTACTTTCAAGGAATTTAACGGTTCAAAATTTCCCTCTGTATAGTAACTGGGAAATGCTAATGGTAATTTCCTTGCTAGTGCCACCTCAAATGGTACACTTGTCCGTGCTGCACTGAATAGCAACTGCCAGAATAAATGCCCCTTTTCAGTCTCTGACAAAAACCTCTGCCTTGAGCCAGCTGCAGAATTAGCAACCAAGGAGGTCAGCAGTAATAAGAAGATTGAACACAGTGAGAAACTGAGCTGCTTCTTGTGCTGTGACTCTTTTCACGCCTCTTACATGATGGGCACATTTTTAAAGTTATATAGATAATTTAGAATTCATACAAAGACTCCAGCTGACTGTGGTACCCAAAGACTCTCGCTCACAAGAATATGAACCTCCTGATTCATGGAGCAATACGCTATTTTTAACTATAATCTTATTTTTTACTGTCTTGAATGACAAGAAAATTTCTAAGTTCTAATTGCAATATTCAGCAATAACTGCAAAAACTCCTATTTCTCAAATATACAAGCTCAAACAAAAAAAAAAAAACCCACTGTTTTTAAAGAGAAACTACAGCATCTTACATTTAAGCTTTACTTGCTCTAATATTCCTTCTATACTTGGTAGTGTAAAAAGTTATTAAGGATTACCTTACTCACGGAACAATATATCCTACAAATGAAACATCAAAAGAATAGCTCTCTGCTGCAGATCATATTGTAATGCTTGCAAATACATTGCTACAGCCGAAGATTTTTGTACCTATATCTTCATTTTACAGGCAAGGTTGATAATGACTATGCATATAATATATTTTATTTGGATTTGTAGGAAGCCTTTGATCAAGTTTTTACATGACAGGTCTCAGCTTAAAACTACAAGCTTCAGAGATCCAGATTAAGACACAGAAAAGGATAAAGAACTGGTTAAAAAATAGACTAGAAATTATCTGGTGGAAAAAAAAGTCTTTCTGTTATTTTATATGGGTCAGTGTTCATGTCTGAAAGTGTTAACATCTGCAGAAAGTGCTGGGTAAGTATCAACACTTAATTGCTTATAAATTCTGGAAAGAGAGAGTAAAGAGAGGTGGATGGCAGCTTTCTACAGAGGGTGGTAGTGTGAGGGGAGCTGACTTATACCCGCTTCAAGGAGTAAGGCTGACTTGTCCCAGGAGTAATTCAGATGACACAGCTCAGTCCTGTCCTCAGGGACACATTAGACAGCTTCAGTTTATGACTGGACTCCAGATTATCACTTTGAAAAGATGCTCCCACCACTTGTTCTTAATCCTTTTGCTTTCCTGCACACTTTCCCAAGACCTGTATCATTCTTGTGGTCTTTAGTGCTGTACCATAAGCTCTTCCATAGGGAGGGAGAAGTCACCTCTCCTGAGTGACTAATCCTCATCAAACTGTATAAGGTCTGTAATTTTATGGCATTGAAAAGAAAAAAATACAATAAAATAAAAATGCAATGAAAATAAAAAGTCTATAGAACTTTAAAAATACTTATATTTGCTCTACAAAAGTGAAACCATTTTGAGTTTCTGCCAGTCATATATGTGCATTGTTTAAATGCAAATTAAGTGCATATCCCTGCATTGGAATGTAAATACAAGCAGAGCACTATTTAAAGAGATCAAGTTCCTTCACTTTTAATTGATTTTATTTCTGGATACTTCCTTCTTAAAAAATATCTTGTCTAGCATTTACGTACTGAAGCACTGATCAAAGAGCTTAGCAAGTAGGGTTTAAAAATTTGCATTGTATACTCACGTATCTATTATATTCACACACACATATAAGTGTCACACATGTTTTAACATTTCAAAGCTGAAATATTTTTAGGATATCATTTTGGAAAAAAAAAAAAACATTTTTTTTTTGTGATGATCCTTCAAGGCCTTGAAGAAAAGAAAGTCCAAAACTCAGGCAAAAGGGAAAATCTACTAGAAATGACTCTTTGTAAAGAAGTCAGGTAGTGATCAGAGTGGAAAAAGAGGACAGATGTATTTCTACTTTGTATCCTCACAGCACCTTTAGGACTACGTGGCATGCTGACCTTATCATGCTGCTCTTTGAGTTTGATCCAAAGGAAAGATTTGAACAGAGAATGAAAGTGCTGACACTTTTGATCTGAGCTAGAAGCACATTTTAAAGAGTCTAAATTTCCCTGTTGCCCACCTAACACTTGAAGACTTTCCATCCCACTGCAGGACCTCCAGACTCTCCTCAGTTCTCTCCTGAAATTAACCAAGAACAAATTGATTTTACTATCTTCCTGGAGCTTTGTAAAAATATTTGAAGAATGTCTATTAACTTAGTGGTTTAAATTCTCCAGACCAACTACATTATAAACACAGGAACAAAGACTGACTACAAATCTTTGTAGGGATCTGCCAGTTTGTCAGAAAAAATATGTGCACACATGCTACGTGGCTCATGCTCAGTGTCTTTGACCCAACCAAGATGTTGTTCAATCTGCTGCCTACAAATAGCATGTTCATTCGCAGCGAACCCCATGTTCCTGAAAATCTCAATGTTTATACATTTTATTCATTCTGGCTATTATGTAGGGATATGTCTTAAGCAAAATAATGTCTTCTCATGGTGACTTTCATTAATCAACTATTATTTCCTCTATCTATTTCAAAAGTTTTTGTTTTCATTGCTTTTTACTGACTCTCACTATTGTTTACAGTTCTTAAGTTCTTGTATGTGACAATAGATGAGTAAAAGCATTCTTCTTATATTTTCCTACTGTTATTGTATGTATTCCTTTTAAATAATTACCTGTGAAAACTGCCCTGTCCCAGCTATTCCAAAATCCCTCTAGATACATCTCTGCTCTAAAATGCTTGAACCTCCTGCAAAGTATGCATTATGGCTTCTTTAGAAGAGGTATCCCAAACTCTACTAAGGTTAATTACTTTAGATAGACTTTCTTTGAAATGGTTTTAAAGCATGTTCTTTCAGTCTAATTAAAGGAGAGGGCAAATGTTTTCACCTCAGCGCTGCCTTGCGATCAGTGTCCTCAATGCTCTTAAAACTAAAGGAACAGCAGCATATAGAAAATGTGAATTAGCACAGCTAGGCCCAGGTTCTGTTATGTCATGGAAGTCATTCAAATTTCAGTCATTCAAATCATGACATTGCCTATTATACTTAAAAAAAAAAAAAAGAAAAAAAAAGAAAATGAAATGGAACTACAGAATGCTTAACATCAGAAGCTTTAGAAGATTTTTATTTTTACAAATAAGGAAATTGGGAAAGAATCTTCTCCAAGAAAGATACAGAGAGAATATTGTTAAGGCTTTGATTAAACCTCTTGAAAATTGGTAGAGCAAATTTCATCCTTCATCAAAAATAGCAGAAATTATTAAGCTTATCAAGGAAACCTCTAAATCAAAACAATATAATTGCAGCAGCTTAGCTGCTTGAGTGCTTTCTGGACAGAAGACCTCTGGGATATAATATTTGCATTGTGGAGGTCAGAAAGAGGAAGAAAAAACAGAAATCACAGAGACTGAAACAGAGGGAGGAAAGAGATAGAACTAATTTGAATATTTGAATGTAATTCTCAAAAAAGACTATAGAGACATTAGGACATAATGCCTGAAAGAAACATGTTTCAGTAAGCCAGGAAAATTCTCTCCTTTTTGTTAATTTCCTATTCTTGTCAGCAAATCAAAATTTTGTATATTTTTTTTAAACGAAAATATAACTTGAGGTAAGTACTGGATTTTATCAATGTGTTATCCTAACTGCAAAAACACATAACATTTCAAACTTTTTAGTTTCTCATGTCAACAGGGATAATATCACAATTAAAAAAAAATAGATGATCATTTATTTAGATCTATAACAGTATTAATAGCAGTAAACTGTCTTGTAGTCTTTATTTAGATTTTTCTATACTTCCACCTCCTGGCCCCCAATTCATAAAAGTTAATCCAAGGAGCAAAAAACAAAATAAAAATAAAATTTATTCAAAGACAGGATAAAAAAAAGGGGGAGAGACGGGGAAGAAGAAGTTCTAAAGCATAAAAAAAAAGCCAAATGCATTTTAATCCTGACCAAATCAGTAATAAATCAGGGACAGCTAAATCTTCAAAGCAGCAAAATAAGATTTTTCAGAAATTTGTTTAGCATTCTAAACCTTTGCACTGTGATACCTTTTCTTCAGTCTCACTCTCCGTCTAGAGACCTTACAACGGCTTCATGAACTATGACAAGCTCTGCGTACTCTCCTCTGAATAGCTAGGAGAAGTCTCTCTCCATCATCTTGAGGCCCAGTTATGCATCTGATACCTGCTCTTTGGAGATATCTGGGATCACAGGAGATTCTTAACCAAATATCATTTTGTCATATTTCTGGCCTCCTCAATCCCTATCCGCACTGCAGGATCTTCTCTGTGTTGAACATTCTCAATTACTTGTGTGGGAAGGGAGAAGGGAAAAAGCACCAAGCTCTGCAGATGGATTAATCTGATCCAGTAGTTTTACCCCATCCAAGTGCAGCGGTTTTACTTCCTGGAGGCTCACGCCACACTTTCTGAAGAAGCTGTACAGGAACAAATCAGATTATTATGTGTTACACTCACATGTCTCCACACATATTATTCCACACAAATATATTCCTAGAATTAATATTTTAATAGAAAAAGTGGACAAAAGGAGGAGTATTGCCAGCAGGTTGAGGAGATCCTGCCCCTCTCCTCAGCTCTGGTGAGGCAGCACCTGGAGTATTGTGTGCAGTTCTGGGCTCCCCAGTATAAGAGAGATGTGGAACTTCTGATAAGGGTCCAGCGTAGAGCCACAAAGAAGATCAAGAGACTGGAGCATCTATCATATGAGGAAAGACTAGCTGGGCGTTTTTAGCCTAGAGGAAGACTGAGAGGGGATCTGATCAGAGGAGTATGATGTTAACACTGATGGTTGCTTCCTCCTTTAGAAACCACCTGAGGTCATTTTTATATGTATATCATCATATTTACACCCTTATTTGGCCTTTAACTCCACGGTGTACCTAAATTGATTATTTATGGTGTGATTTACATATATTATTTGTTGTTATTTGTTCGCTATTTGTTCCGTCTAAACTTCTGAAGTTATTCTACTGTGATGGCTAGTAATTGAACACTAGTGACTGGTTTATAAACATGGAGCCTTTGATATACTTTGCCTCTGCTGTCATTCCTTGCTTATGTTTGCCTGTGCTCTATTTTATTCTAGGTCTGTCATATTTACTCTATTACAATGCTAAGTATTTACAATATGGGAATTTATGATCCCGTTTACATTGAGGAACAGTTCATTTATCCATAAAAATAGTACTTCCTGTACACTTCCTGTTTCAACATTTTTCCCATCTTGCTGACTCTGATATATCAACAACCTTTGGATCACAATTTAAAATCATTAATAGAGAATTATAAGGACTTTATCAAGGGTATGCTGTATGATTTCCAAATATCTTTCTGAAAACTTAACTTGATACAAAATTTTCAAAAAATGGATGCACACTTCCAGACAGTTTTTATCACTTCATCGGGATTACAATCCTTGGTTCAGAATATTACAAAGCCTCTGAAATAAGGAAGTCAATAATTATTAGAGAAAGCAGATCAGAGAGGAGAGGCAAGAAACTAATACAAGAAAAACAACAGGAGGTAGTTTGTAGAGCCTAGTGACCTTATTTGCTGCTCTTAATATACTAAAAATTGTGCCAATCACAGAAAAAATAAGAAAGAGAGAGAAAAAAATAGAGAAAGGAAAGGAAGGAAGGAAGGAAGGAAGGAAGGAAGGAAGGAAGGAAGGAAGGAAGGAAGGAAGGAAGGAAGGAA
>JAUBNY010000135.1:542671-556817 GCA_032275445.1 Crypturellus soui | reverse complement strand
AAAGAAAGAAAGAAAGAAAGAAAGAAAGAAAGAAAGAAAGAAAGAAAGAAAGAAAGAAAGAAAGAAAGAAGAAAAATGTCATTTTGAATTCAATCTTTCTACACAACAGTTGGTTGTTGTTGTTTTTTTTTTTTTTATTCCTCCATCTGTCCTCATCATTTTTATTTCCCCAAACCTTGGGGTACAACTTTAAAATGCAAGTTGGTGTAAGCTAAAAAGGGGGTCTGGAGACTGATTATGCATGTGTAAGTTATTATTACTGACATGTATGCAAACTGCTAACTACTGCTGTGTGCCCTTCATTCAGCTTGTATTTTTTTCCTTAATGAGAAGCACCAAAATCAATTGGGAAGAGAGAAATACAACCTTGAATTAATTTTAGAGCTTCTTAAACATTTTATAAATAATAAGGATCCATCAAAAATGGACTCTACCTTACCTGTGGCAGCTGGAGGAAGAATTACTTGGCTTGAAAAGTGGTTTACTATGAAAATGGCGTGAGCATAAGAAGCAAGAAAGAGGAAAAACTATTCTATTGTTAGTATTTAAATAAAGAGTAATCTAAGAATAGCTGACTTATTGACTCTTGCATTTATTATTATAGGCCCTCAGGAGCTATGAACTATGACTGCAGACATAGTTATATGCACTTATCTCTGTGTGTGTGTATCTGTAAGTTGAATAATGTGTAAGGCTTTGATCCATTTTCAGCTGTAATTTCATCTTTCTTGCTTGAGCTATCAACCATTTAGACACCATAGTACTTGACTTGTTATCTTGCACATAAGAATGAAGGATATGTAATTTAGCGTTACTTTTGGTGAAATATATATGCATTTAGCACTTCACCCAACTACCCTTATTCTGAAACTGAAATGAAAAAGAACATACCAGGAAAACTTTTCCAGCGAATGTGCTACAGCTGGGGTTTCTTTCACACATACAGTTGAGGTTATAAATTCTACAAGGTAATGATCATTTTGGTAGCATTGGAAATTATTCATTTAAAAGTGCTTGTTTTGGAGGATAAATAGGCGAGTAACCTGAAATAGAGGAATGAGTGCCTAAAGTATCGTCTGCACGGAAAAACAAAACAAACAAACAAAACCAAAATCAAAACAAACAGAACATTTGAAAATGTTGAAGATACCCAAGTGAATCAGTGCTTCACTCTGAAACCCTGAGGAATGTGCACCAGTACAAATAAATATTGAAAAATTTAACCTTGCTTACTATGATCACAAGTCCAATTACATTCGTTGCATTTTTTTTCCCATTAAATCAAATTGTATTCTACATATTCAACGTGTATTCTACATGTAATTGAACATTTGGGAGAGATGGTTTCATATAGTGAAATAAAAAAAAAGAAAATGAGTGCTGTAACTCTTATGATATGTTTGGTTTCATTTACTTCTGGGAAGCCATGAAAATTGACAAAGTCCAGGAAAAGCATGTAAGAGACTCATAGGAGAATTAAAACTAACCCTCAAGAAAGTATCTAGAAATTCATCAAGGAAATTAAGTTTCATCAATAATGGATTGTATAAAGTACAGAAATACTTTGCTAAGACTGAAATTTGAAAAGTAATCCGAAGAAGGGTACTCAGCATCAACTGAATACACAGGTCAGAGCTCAGATACACAACAGTACCAAATTTATGAAAGGGGGAAAAGGGTCAAGACAGGGTTAAGTCCATGCACATGAAAAAAATAAAAATAAAAAAAAGTTGGATTGGTTTGCAAATATCTGCAGTGAGTGCTATGAAGAAAAAGGACAACTGCAGCATCTCTTGAAGAGATTACATGTTCAGAGAGCAGTGGAAAATCGAATATAGGTAACTATCACACTAGAGCAAACACAGCATTTACTTATTTAAGATGAAAAATGTACACAGACCACTGTGATAATAACAGCGGAATTAACACTAAAATACGAGTAATGGAAGGTGAAATGTAAAACTCTGAGCTTTCAGAGAGTTAACTTATGACCACCAAAAATATATATATATATATATATAAAAGAAAGGTGAATGAGGAGGGCAAAAATGAGGAAAGATTTTATAAACCAGCAAAAAGGGCGTTCTTGTGCTAAAAAGTGCATTTAGGCAGATAAAAGACTCAGTTTCATATCTGATATCATAAAACTTATATTTTACATGTGTATATTGCAGAATCATGTTCCTCACAGAAGTTACATGGTTTTGAGGAAGAACAAGAAAGAAACAACACAAATTATCTGCTTGGGGAACCTTGTGGACTCTAATAATAAGAAAAACTAAATATCAGAGCAGACCTTTCTAGATCTTCACCTCATTTCTGGATTAAAAGAGAGATTTCAACCTGCTGCTTCTGGGAATTTGGAATAGGCCACTTTGCAGAAAAGGATACAGGGTTCAAAAAAAAATGCAAAAAACCCCACTGATTGAATGAGAAGAGTTTGGTCTCAATGCCTTCCAATATTTTTGTTACATTACAGAGTCACAGAATAAAAATGTGTACTGATGACTTCACAGCTGCCTGTAATAATCTGTTCTGACTGAAATCTATGAAAGAAAGACCACAAAAGCAGATTACCTGAAAGATCTGGGGATGTGACAGTAACCTCCAACAAGTGTAAAAAGTGACCTTTTTTGCCTTCACTTCCAGACAAACATGCAAATTCTTAGTGTGAGGAAGGCCTGAGAACAATTTAGCTAGCTGTGATCACAACATACATCTCCTATTGGACTTGATAACAATCCAGGCTTTCACAATGGGAGATGTTTATTGAGTTGACTACATACTATAAAAATCACATAAGAGCAGCATGTTGTAGTTTTACTGTCTAATAATATACAACCTTTTAATGAAATACAAAAGACCTCGCATCTCTGACAGAAGTTGACAGAAGTCTCCGAGGTATTTATATTGACGGTCGAAAGCTTGAATATTCTCCTGAACTTGTGCACCTTTAAAGTTTGGAGAAGTAATTTGGTACTAAGGGTAAAAAGAAAGCTCAAGTATCTCTAGGAGAAACAAATGCATGTCAGGGATAAGGACAACTTGTCTTACAAAAACTAGATTTTTCTCAGACATATCTCAGCAATAAAAGCATTCTGATTGATATCATTTTAATTGGTTCTAGGAGGACAAGGAAATATGGAATTCCTCAATTTTGAGACATTTATCTTAAAAAGTTTAACTGCTAATCCTGATATGGTGATGAAAAATATATTTCTCATACTATATCTTAGATTATGCCTTGTGCACTCGTATACTCCTTTTTTGTCTGCTTAAAATGATGAATTGTTAGAGTTATGTTAAAAAAGTGTATCCTAACTTTTCCGTGAACCATATTCTACATTTCTTGAAAAAAAAAATTAAGTATGATGTCTGTTATTTACAACAATCAATAGTAAACTGGATAGAAACTATTATTGAGTACAAGCTACTAATCACTGTCTCTAGCAGTCTAAGAAATGTGTTTTCAGTTCTGTTTTCAGATGTTTCATTTCAAATGCAGAACTGAATCATAGATTAAATAACATTTGGTACCTAAATATTTCTTAGGATTTGGTCTAGCCAGGGTACCTGTCATTACACAGGTGTGTAGTGTGGTGGCATGGGGACGTTTTACATCCAAAATTTGTGTTCTATTAATGGAGCTTGACCTGAAAAACAAATTATAAATCATTGTATTTGAAAACTAAGTTCACTGCTCATATTTACGTCAGTTTCTTTTGGAGGAAACTATCAGTTGTAGCCTACTTTCTATTTTGGGAGAATTACAGGTAATGATCTCAATGCATTAAAAGAGAAGGGAGAATTCTGAAGGTTGAAAGGAATAATTTTAATTGGTCCTTTCTTCACTAGGTTCTTCCAAAACAGATGTTAACAAGGACAGCTGCTAACACATAGCTATATCCACACAATTCTGGCAATAAGAAAAAATCAGAGTTTAGTTTCCACTCAGTAGCCACTAATAACATGTCTGGACTATAATCATTACACTTAGTATAAAATGTAGATTATATTGCATTAAAAATGAGTAAGCTAAACATTTTATTTATGGATTTCTGAAAACATAAGTGTAAGCAGTATGAAAGATTATACTATCTTCTCTGCTATTTTTACCTTTACAAAATATCATCTTTCAATGCCAAGAATGAAGATGCTGTTTGTTTGTTGTTTTCTTTTTTAATCATGTATCAAGGACAATCTTTGTGAGAGAAGCAAATGTACTGTAAAGAATAACTAATGAAGTTAGGAGGAAGGGTTCATTGTCTAATGTCAGTAAAAGGAACTTTCTTATTCAGGCTTTCAGGACCCAATCCAAGTTTCACTGAAGTCAGCTGGATTCTTTAATCTGATTATTCAATTGTGGAATCAATAAAGAATCAGCAGAGAAAGTAAACATGACAATTCCTAATAAATTCTGTAGAAGCTAAGATCTTGCCTACAGGAACCAATATAATAACCAATATAACCCTATCTGGTTGTCTTTCACTGCACCCATGTATAGTATTTTGTACCCTCTATCTTTAGGGGCTGAGTCCAATGGTTTCATCTAGTCAGCAATGCACTATTTCTCATAATCCCTATCCTGAACAGAAATCTCCCACACCGCTGTGCCTCATAAGACACTGATTTCTGTACTTTCAATTTGTTTTCTCAGAGAATTCAGAACTTGCCTCTTAGTGCTAATTCCACTGACTCAGGAACCTAAACTTTCAGTGAGCCAGCAACTAGCTTCTTGTAAGTTGGTCTAGTACTTGCTGCCTTGCATTAGCCATTCGTATCCTGCATGGTAATGTGATCCAAAACAGTAAGCAGATTAAACCATGAGCTGACAGGAAAATCCGAGATCTCTCTATAGCCTGGCACTTGGGGATTCACCTGGAGCAGAAAGGCAGAACGGTTCTAATTGCTCCTTCTGTATCTCAGCCTATAACTCCATCATATGAAAGACTGAAACGACCATATAATTTGCACTTCCTTTTCCTGTCCAATGAATATTGAACTTTGTGTTTGTCATGGGCAAAACAGAGTTGACTTGGGGAATTTCATTTAATTTACTGCCAATTAACATAAAAATTAATTACAAATTGGGGTCCTGAGAAACAGAGAAGACACACGCACACACACACACAATTAAGCACTTAGGGAAACATATTTTCTCTTCTTTCCCCTGGCTTAACTTCAGTCCAGCTCCTCTCCTCCTCCCTTCCTAGTTTCCACCTCCTTTGATATCACCATGGGTTTCACTCTGCCCTCCCCATCCCTTCGGAGAGGCAAAGGACTGTGAAGCATGTGGGGCTCAGTGATCAGTGGTTTCTTTCAAACATTTCTAGCATCTTAGTCTTTCCTTCTGTTGCGCCTGTCTTCTTATGCACTTGCTCTGGCATAACAGTGCATAACAGATCTGGCACAGGTTCCCCAAAGGCCACAGTCCCTTCAGGGATGTCCCTGCCCTGGCATGGGGCTGTGTCCCCAGCCGTGACGCTTCTGCTCGTCTGCTCCATTTCACTTCTCCAACCACAGCTCTTCACACTTCTCATTCACATGTTCCCTTTTGTGTCTCCTCATGTGCCTGCTCTCAACTGTGTCCTCAGATGTCCCTTACAACTGCAGAAATCTGGTACTGAAGGACATAGTCATAGAAATTGCATATTTATGTTGGGTTGCACACTGCATGCAGAAGAAACCTTTACTTTTAATAGAAGAGACAAGAAATTTTGCCTTGAAGAAGCAAATGACTTCGAGCTTGCCTATGCAAACTGGAACAATTGGAACCCATACATCATATGTGGTTTATTTCTTTATTTCCAGGTAAATCAAATGTGGGAAGCCATTTTTGTTTACAATAACATCATTTGATAAGGTTCATGGCATGTGCTTCTTACTCTGAACTGCATTACTGCTCATTGCAACAAAGTACAGTGGCTGTTCATTTTTTTTCCTATCTTCTTGATTATATACAGAAGATCCAGGGACAGTCAGGCTCTTAATTCTTGTCCAGGTAATTACCTCCTAAATAAGTTAATCAGCTTTCTTACCTACTGAAAGGATATGTGAGTAAAAGGCAAATTTTGACACTAACACCTTGACATAGAGAATAATGCCAAGTGACTGATGGAGCAACATATATAGTAATAAGCCGTTAAGAAGATTCACATTCCAGTTCTTGCAAATGTGGCTTTAGATCATCTGTAATTTCAGTTCTTCAGGTGCACTTTTGGCACTGCAAAAACTTCCAAATTACAACTTCTACCTCTCTGACAGCTAGTGCTATATGCCATCTTTTGCTACAAATTAACCAGCATTATTTTCCTAATATTTTAAGACTGTTCACAATTTCCAATTAGATCCCTCCTTCCAGCTACTTGTGTGCGTGTATGTATGTAATCTTTGTACAGCAAGAAAAATATATCAAATATTTCTGCACCATAAACTTTATGGTATAATTATCCAAAAAGCAGTGCTTCTATCACAAAGGATCTTATTGCCACTGTGCTGTACCATAGCTTTACCTGGGCTTGACTCTGAAGGCCACCACTAAGCTGCAGCTGGCACAGCTGGCAGCTGCACACCTACTAAGAAAGGCAGCCTAACAGAATATCTCACCCCAGCAGTCTTCTCTTTACGCTGATGGATAATAGACCTCTTTCACAGAGGAAAAGTCCTTGTCCCTATCTGCAAAGACTTCTTAACTTCTGCGAAGCCCCGCCACAGACCTGCTCAGTGCTTGCCCTGAAATGGCAGCTGCAGTAAGAAAGGCAGCATGCTTTGTGAAATGTTTATTTATTTACGTTCCAAATATTATTTTGCAAGCTCTTGAGCACTTTTTACAGAATTTAAAAATTGCAAGCATACAAACCTGAATCTATGTCTTTCTTTGTTTCACCTTCATAAGTACAAAATATTCTGGATATTCCCCTCGGGTAGCAAGTAGACAGCTGGTCACCACGGATTATGAAAGTGGTCACTCAATGCTTGCACACCTCGCCTGTGAGGAAGAATAGAATGGTTAAAAATAAGATGACTCTAGCAGATTTTTCCATGTCAGTTGTTGATCAGCTCTCAAAAACAGCTATTCACTGGCAAAGACACATCATGTAGGGTGTCAGGAACTTTGGAGAAAGCGTTTTTTATAAATATCCTCTATAGCATATATCAATATGTTTTACAGAATAAACATATATGTGCTATATTTTCATTTATCTTGCTAAATATGCATTAACTATGCATTTATTACAATGTCTGTGAATTTTGTGTTTACTAACAGGTAACTTCCAGTGGCATTTTATTCTCATAAGAAATATATGTAATCATCTCTAATGTTTGGGTTTGAGGTATAATTAATTATGTGATAAACTTTTCACAGGCATGGCACCTGTGCAAATGATTTTTTCACAGGCAGGCACACCAGATATTTGTTATTTACATATGTTTTGTGTATGGTTCTTGTTGTATGTAACAATTAATTACCATTAATTTAGATTGTCATTAACCAACAAACCGTCCTCATATTGTCACTGAGAATTAACCATCAGGACAACTTACAATCTTTACCGAACATGAAACAACATGAAAGAGTATATATGTGGAGACACCTTGAATTATAGCTCTAGCAAAGGGAAAATATGGTTGTGTAGATAGAACTATCAAATATTTCTTTTACATCATTCACCCTCCTTAAAAATGCTTTTGATGTTAATTGATCAATATTTTACTTGCAGATTGGTTAGAGCACTATTTTCATGAACAATTTTGAATTTTGCTTTATCAGTTTCACCATTAAGCTTTTTGTCTTCCTTTTGTACTTTTTCATCATCAGATAACTCCAAAGAGATTAAAATGTCCTCCTTATTGACAGAAGTCAAAGCTTTGTAACCTCTAAACAGACTGCATTTTTTCCAAGATACTCTGTAAAGAGATTGGGGGAAAACTCTGTATTTTAAGGCTCTCATTAACAATATTAGCTGGTACTTACTGAGTTCAGAATGTCATTCTTCAAAGTGTTACTCTAACTTTGATACTGCTTAGTTTCTAAAATTGTTTAAAGTCTGCTAAAATTCTGTAAAGCCAATTATTGCTATTAATAAATTCGGTAAATTAGAAATTTGATTGGAACTTTAGCAGAAGCTATTACCTTACTTGAAATTTGAAAATATATATTTACCAGACTCTTTTCTTGTGAATTCAGATTTTTTTTTCTTTAAAAAGGGAAAATAGCTTATAAATACCTACCACAAACCTCTACTGAAAGACAAAAACAATCTCATGTACACTGCAGTCACTAGGGCTCTGTGTTGCCTTCAATGATTTTCTTGTTAATCTTTTAAAGTACTTAAATAGTAATAGCTTCTCTCATGTTTCAGGATAATTCTTTAAAAGATAACTTCTCAGATTTTAAAAAAATCTGTGGTTGGAATGTGTTACTTTATCTTAAGTGCTGCTATTTTACTATGAAAGGTTAATATTTTGCCGTAGACATATTTTGTGATATCTATAGACAAGACTTTATATTCACATTCTACTTTTGCCTGGAAAATGAAGTGTACAAATAGTAAAAGGACAATATAATATTAAACACATGAAATCATAATGTAGGTATGGTTTGCTGTTTTATATGAAAGAAATAATGAAGAAAATATCTGTATATACATCGGCTGTGCAAGCTTTAACTATTATTTAATTGCAGATGCAGTCCACAGACCTTCATATATGGACTGTGAAACAGTTACTGTCATTACACAGATTTGTCCTTCATTCTTAACATACTTGTTTTACCTTGTAGAATCTTGACTTTTACTCATGTATACTACAACCCAAATACACTAAAGAAGTCTCTTGTGCTCATCCAAACACTTAGTAAGTTTTATGCTGGGACAGTGGCTTGTATTAACAAAAAAATAACAAATTTGAGGACCTGTTATCATCAACATGCAAGTTGTGCATCATTGAAGTTGACTAATGAGAAAAGCTACCGTAGTATTTGTAAATGTCTCATATCTTTAAAAAATAAATATTAATACAGCAATGAATATTGAGTTTACCAGTTTTCTGATGCAGTCATGATAGTTCTGTCTTAATTGTGGGATTTAGAATCAATTTTGGAATCAGAAGTGACACCTCATTGCCCATATCCAGTCTAATTCAGCTGTTCCTTGGTCCCCTTTTTTCATTCTATGCCTTCCATCAGGAGAGTCTTAGAGGGATCAAAGGAGCCTCAATCAGCTCCATCTAGCAATTGGGAACAAGACTTCAGGGCATTCCCCACATTGCATCTGTCCCTCCATATAAATTCAATCAATATAATGCAGTTGTGAAACACAATCCAAGAAAAAGGACTCATACTCACTTATTCCTGTATGTCACATGGCTAGGCTTCACGAATGAAGATATGGGATCTAGGAAATTAAGAACTGAAACCTGCCAGCACCAGATGTCCTCAGTGATGTGAGTAGATAAAGAGGCTTCTCTTTAACAAAGAATACCCCAAGCTTTCTATCTCAAAATCATAGCCTAAGGAGATCTAATTTAAAAAAAAATAAAGTTAAATATTTGTATAGAGGCTATCAGAGGCTATCCAAACTATAAATAAATGTTGGCATTTGACTTTAGTGAAATATATGAAATTTTAACTGTAACTGTAACTTTTTTTCCATGTCTCTGTAATTCACTTTTCAACCTCTCTGTAAGACAGTCTAAAAGGTTTGTTCCTGCTTGAAACAGGACCTTTAAAAGGTGTCTATACCATGGTAATTGAAGCTAAAAATAAGTAGCTATTTTTTTTCCAAACAAGAGTTGGCCTTGCCCTGGCTGAACCAAAGTTTATTGAAAATGAAAATGAGTAATTAACAATGTCTTCTCCCTTATCCCATTATAGAAAACCATTTATTTCCCGAAGAGGAGAACATAAGCTGCCTTAAACAAAACAGAGTATAGCTATAGTAATTTGAATTATAGGATGTACACAATTGAATCTGGACGGAATTCTGCTTCCATTCATTCTATAAGAGTACATGATGCAAACTAGGAAAACAACAAATTTTAAGGGCTTGACCTTGTAAATCCCAAGGCTACACGGGAATAATGCAAAGCCATGGGTAAGGCTGTTAAAGATATGCTTCATAGTGCATGATACAAAAAAATACGCATAAAGAGAGAAGATGAGCTTTACAAAAGCTGAGGCCCATACAACATATGCAGCATTCAAAAGCTGTTTATGAGACAAACTTTAATTGGGAGCATGCCTGTCACAGTGTGGCAATAACTCATGATTGCTCCTGCTTGTGGTTTTAAAGGCACGCCGAAAGCATCACTGAATAGTGATCGTCAGCAAGACAAAATGAAAATCTTAACATATTTCATTGTATCTCAGTGCATTTACTGGGTGCAGGTAAAGCCTCTGTGTCTGGACCGTGTATGTCCTTAACCATACTTCAGCCTATCTTCTCATTCACCAGTGCTCAAGAATGAAAATTTGCTTACTTTGTTGATGACAGTACATATCCCCACTGTTATGTTAAAGCCTATTAGCACAGATACTTAGCAAATGATGTTGGGAAAAATCCAGGCTTCATGAAATCAATGGCAAAGCTTTTCATTGATTATATGGAAGCAGGATTTCACGTTGCAAAAGAGAATTCTTATACTTTAGCTTATTGCATTTCTTTTCATCAGTATTAAAGAGTTGGAAAGATTGAGCTCATGACACCTTTTAATTTACTTATGGTAAAAAAAAATCTGCAATTAAAAACATTTTCTGGCAAAGAAAGCATGCTGAGAGCTTATTTGTGAAATGAAATCTCTGTATTTACTATATCTATATACCTGGCTTACTGGAAAAGCAGTTAGGAGTTTTTTTGTTTGTTTGTTTTTAATGCGTTAACATGTTTAATAAATTACAAATCAGGTTGAGGACACACATGCATAAATATTCTCTGGTTCTTACTTGCAGTGAACACGTGGAAGGGATATATGATAAATAGGCAAAATTACCACAGCTTCTGAAATGTCTCTTCCTTTTATTTATCAATCTCATATAGTCTTTAAGTTTTCGCAGTTATGGTTTAATTGATAGTGTTATTTATTTGTTATTATATGTATAGTGTTATTAATGGGGAAAAATGAAGAATTGTATTGATTTTATTAAGACTGCATTAAGATTTTAATACTTACCAGAGTAGACTTATGTTTCAGGGCTTCGTCTGACCACATGCAGTTTATCTACATAAACCCAGTCTGTAGTCCATTGGTACTTCAGATGTAGATAAATTATATTTGGTCAGTCAGATATCAGCCTCTACAGTCCTTTTGTAGTGGTCAGTCCGGAATAGTGTACAAAGAACTAGTGATTCACAAAATGGCTAATCCAGGTGTATGCCTCCATATCACACATGCAACTACTACTTAATGAATGTGTATCTAATCAATATGTAATCTATCAGTGCACATGGAATCAATGTGCATTTAATTGTATGAATATGTGTGCTGCATTTTTCTGTCTACTTTGTCATGTGCACCTATTCAGAAACTTTAGATTTGTTAGTAAGATAAGAATACACAGACCCATTGCTCAAGGGACCCTTCAAAGCTAAGTCCACATTCCAGACATGACTACTGTCAGTGACTGATGAATCCATACTGAAAGCAAGACCCTAAAAAAGTGCAGGCAAACACAGTGTTAGTGAATCTCATCATGGATGGGAACTGCACAGCTTGTTGTGCAGATCTGGACATAAGAGGTATGTCCTGTGCTCAGGGTTTCCAGCATCAGAAAAAAAACATAAGATTTTATAACTTCTTGTAATCGTTTCTGGGATATCAATAAATGGTTATCTGTCTGGAAAGTGTTTTTGCCTTTGTCTGAAAGAAGAGACACCTCCTAGTACCAAACACCTTTTATTCAAGCTATTTAAAAATGAGACTGCTGTAGTCCTAGTCTTTCATTGTATAATTAGAAAGTGGAATAGCCTTTACATCTATGATTCATACATGAAGGCACTAAGGGCCTTCACTACGGCATGCAACGCAACCACTATCTTATAGTGTAAAGCTCTCAAAAAGAGCCAGACTCTTACTTTTAGAGCACCAAGTGTGGGCTCACAGATTCTTACAAGCATTGGGTGGAGATGCATCAGGCAGTGAGGTGCAGCACGTGGTAACCCTGCTTCTGAAATGGATGCCTTTTATACAGCTTTTCTTTCTACTTCAGGTCCACCAGTATAAATACTGATGAGTTATAGAGCACATGGAATGAACAGAGATCCTCAAAGAAGACTCAGTTGTAAAAGAGCTTGCCTCATGTTTGAGGTCATTTCCAGTTCAGTATGAGGAAGTCAATAGAAAAGTGAAGAAAAAATTATTTAGATTTCTTTGAGATTAATTACTTAGGCCTCATTGCAAATAAGATTGCTTTTTAATGTAATAATAATCTAGGAAGTTTGGGGACACTGTTAAGTTTCAAAGGGTGATAGACATATCCTGCTACATGCGTGCAAAGATTTTAACTATGTCTTCTAATCTAACCATAGATTTTATTTTAGCTTTCCATTTATAATAAAAAAACACCTTTAATTCAAAGCCTTATTAATCTTATACCTTAGCAGCTTCTCACTGCAATGTGAATCATTCTCTCCTTTGCTTATTCCCAGCAATAGAAATATGAATTTGAATTATTGGAATAAGAAAATTATAGGAAATTTATGTTCGTTGTAGTCTTGTTTCTATGATTTTGAAAGAAGATGGCCATAATTTGTAGCCCTGGTAACAGAGACTGCACATCCATTTGTTAAAGCTGACCCAACAAACTGCTTGTCCCTCTGGATTTTAGTTGGAGGGGGAAAAAAAAGAAAGAAAGAAAATGAGATTAACTTGTCATTTGGGGATTTTGTTGTTGTTGTTATTGTTTAATTATTCAAGTAGCATTAGAGAATGAAAAAGGATCTTGTTAATAACTGCTTCTGCTGGAGCTATTTTTAATCATCTCAATCCTGACGCAAAAATAAAGGGGTTTTTTTTAAACATTTCAGAAATGGCCAAAACACCAAAAATTACCATTCATTCAAGAATATTTTACTGCATACTTAGCACTGCTTATTCAGAATGGCACCTAAATGTTAAGCATTTACTTACAGCTGTGGAAAACCAGAACAAAACAGTAAGAGTAATTGCATGTGACCTGAAAAATCCTTCAATGACCCCAAGCTTTGTGAAAGATGCGGATCATGACTCTCAGTTCCCCCTGTAGAAAATGGAAATAAAAGTCCTTTAAAACTTACAAGAGGTGCTTAGTACCTTCTAGCATCTTTTCCTTGGTTAGCAACAGTGTACAGCTGAAATCTTGGTCTGTTAATTTAAATTGATTTGATGTGATGGAACAGTGTGTGTTCTAAATGCTTTTCCCTAAATCACACTCAATTAAATAAAAAGCTTGTGATTTGTTGATGTGATATCAGTGCCCACGAGCTGTAGGGTTAGTCTGTATTATATAAATGTTTCTTTTAAAAAAACAAATTTTCCATCTCAGTAGCTCCTTATGAAGTACCACTATCAAAAACTATAACTGTTCCCTGAAATATTCCCATTCTAATGACCACATTCCATTATCCACCTTTTATTCAAGCCTATTGTTCTGCTTCTGAATCTGCCACATCTTTTAGATGCTCACTCATTACCTCCCTACATGCATGCAATCTCTCAGCCATTTTGCACAAAGTAGTGAATTTAATCCTAAAAGTCCATTTACTATTTATTTCTTTAGCTCTTAAATAGAACATTCAGTTACCTAAGCAACAGTCATACTACTGGATTTTTGCTAGCCAGAAGATATGCATATGCCCATAAACAACCTTCTATACTTTATTTTCCAGGTATACAAAACCCTATCAATACAAGATATGTCTCAGACAGTATTACTAACACAGTAGGTCAGATCTGGATTGGATCATTGGATCCCATAAGACTGTAAAATCTAGTTAATCATAGGTTCCAAGAAAATCAGTCTGCAAATGGGGCAGAAAAGATTTCGGAGAAGGCTGCGTGATAACTTGTTCCAGGACAGCTATCCTGGACATAGAATCATAGAATCACAGAATGCCTAAGGTTGGAAGGGACCTCTAGAGGTCATCTAGTACAACCCCCCTGCACACGCAGG
>JAUBNY010000135.1:505911-519541 GCA_032275445.1 Crypturellus soui | reverse complement strand
TGGAACAGGCTGCCCAGAGAGGCTGTGGAGTCTCCTTCTCTGGAGACCTTCCAAACCTGCCTGGATGCCGCCCTGTGACATGTGTTCTAGGTGTCCCTGCTGGAGCAGGGGGTTGGACTAGATGATCTCTAGAGGTCCCTTCCAACCTCTACAATTCTTCAATTCTCTGGGTGGATGCCAGAGGTATATCTACATATCTCCACTGCTAAATGCATCTACTCCAGGGCCTGATCCTTGAGCCATCAACAGGTATAACACTGTTTCACGCTGCTCAGCACTAGCACACCTGAGCAGATTGTTTGATATTTGACTTGAAAAGAAGAGGCTCAGGGGGAACCTTATTATTCCTTACAACTACCTGAAAGGATGTTGTAATGAGGCAGGTGTTGGTCTCTTTTTCAGAATAATTACCAAAAATGGGACAAGAGGAAAGGGCCTCAAGTTGCACCAGCAGAGGTTCAGGTTAGATATTAGAAAAAAATTGCTACATGGAAAGAGTGGTGAATAATTGGACTAGGTTGCACCAGTAAGTGGTGGAATCACAGTCCCTGGCAGTTTTGAAGAAACATGTAGATGAGGCACTTAGGGTCATGGTTTAACAGGTATGTTGTTGAAGGGCTTATGGTTGGACTTGATGATCTTGATGGTCTTTTCCAACAATAATGATTCTATATTACACGGGATTTTGATTTGGCAGGGTGATACAGCAATATAGGAAATCACAGGCGTAAATTACACTTAGCAGAACTTGGCAATTGTAATGTACAGCTGAATCATGATACAAATTTGATTCTCATTACTGGTCTCTGTAATATGCACAATATCACACAACTGAGCATTGCCAGAAAAGAACATAATGGCTTAAAGCCAGCTGAAGCCCTTTGCTCTCTTCAAAGTCTTTTTGTTAGTTGTTAAGCTTTCCACTCTGCTTTGGGCTGAGCCACCTAGGCCCTTTCTCTATGCTGGTCTGGCTAGCTCACATTCTTTTGATTAACTCCCAGGGATATATTTACACTACATTCCATTGTGGGCGTTTATTGATTGTTGATTGTTCACCCCTACCACTATGGGCAATAAAGGCACATATTCAAGGTTAAGAATACAGTTTCCCCCTTGTATCCAGAAAAAAGTATCTGTGATGGGTAATAGCTAATTATCACTTCAATATATATCCTTTTTTTTTGCATCCAGAATTACTTGATACTAAATGATTTCTTTTTCATGCCTATGTGAAGCAAATTTATCTCAGCAGAACAGATATCAAGCTTTAGAGCAAGTCAGAAATGCAAGGAAATACAGATTAACATCACTTATAAAGTATTATGCCAATGTACAAGAGATTTATGGATTAATACTTTTTTTTTTAATCTTGTTTTTTTAAGGTAGTAGCAATATTTCCTGTCCCTCTCTTCTTACTATGAATCCAAACTTCCCCATGCATCCACTGAATATTTAGGTAGAAAAATGCCCTAATAATTAAAAAATCTTTTGCTCTTTCTTTGATGCACAGTTTCTACATATTAGTGCTACATAGAAATAGTATGATGGTGCATTCATCAACACACACACACAGAAAAACTATTTATGGGTATACATACCTGTTACTTCAACGCTCATTTATATGAGATGATAATAATAATAAAACTTATTCAAGGTTGACACTGACACTCTTCTGGCACTGTATTCTCTGTTGGTGCCATATGAGCAGATCAAAATAAGTGAGCAGCTTAGGGTAGTGTAGAAAAAGATGTAAAATGGAGAAGAGCAGATACTTCACATTGAATCATTTAATAACATTTAGCCTCTTATTATTGTGTCAAGTGCCCACCAGTAGCTTAATACTTTCTTGACTGTATTCATTATCAGCAAGTATTCACCATGTAGTTTCTCTCAGTAATACAGATTTTAACCTGTTCATTTGAACTGTTTATTTAAGATGCAATATATTTTCATTTTCATTGGACATAGAAATTTTGTTCAATGAATGAATGCAAATGAAATCAGGTATCTTGTGGGAATATCTCAGATTAAAAATTCATCATTTACTTTCTCAAATGCTATGTGAGAAGTAAACATATTTCTAGTAGCAAGTTTTCACTGGAATGGCTGCAATGTAACTAAAATTCGAAGAAATTCAGTGGCTATATTCCATTTTTAAGCCAGTCCCTGAGAATGGAAAACCAAAACAAACAAAAAATCTGCCAACACTTCAACCCCTAATCCCCCAATGCACCTCCCAAAAAAACCCTGACAAAACCAGAAGCTGGAGAAGACTACAATTAGTTTCTTTCTTAAACTAAGTTGAGTCTCCTTCTCTGGAGATGTTCAAGACTCACTTGGATGCAGCCTTGTGCCACGTGCTCCAGGTGGCCCTGCGTGTACAGGGGAGTTGGACTAGATGACCTCTAGAGGTCCCTTCCAACCTTAGGCATTCTACGATTCTATGATTCTATGATTCAGTGTTTAGGGATAAGTTTTGATTTTTCTCCCCCACCCCTCCATTCTTTTTCCTTTCTGTGAAGAGATAAGATAGCAGCAAAGAGGTCAGTTGCACCCTTTGGCCAAGAGTCCTTGGAAGAAAAGTTTTAGAAGTGTAATCTGGTCCTTTTTTTAGTAGCAAATGTGACAGCCCTTTGGCAAAGCTTTAATAAACTCTTCTCACTTAGTGCACATTTCAAAGTGCACTATTACACATCACATATTCTTTCTGTAGAAGCTAGTTCAACAGAAATAATCTAAACAGATATTAAAGCAATTTACCACTTCTGTGTTTTCCCTTCTACCTCACGATATTTCAGGATGGTAACCAGACTTTCCATAGAAGATCAGTGTGATGTTATATATAGTGTTTGTTATCAGTACATATTGCTTTCTAATCTCATTACTCTTTTACAGCACGCTAAACCCATTCTTTGACACATTTGTATTGTGCAAAGGCTCATTCAAGCATACACAAGCTTGAATTCCTCCAGCTGATATTACTGTGCCTGACCATAAAGAGGGAACAGATGATGTATGACACACTTTTTTTGTAACTGTGATGCTTATGACACATTATTTTTCTTTAATATCTCATCTGTAATGGAAACTCAAGAGTGTATTTTACCCTAAAAGACAAATGCACAGTAAAACTAGATTTCTGAAACCAGTGGAGAGAAGACAAATAAAGGCAGGGTGCAGTTTGAGAGTAGTCATCCAAAGGCTCTAATGCTTGCTCAGTTTTACTTTTGTAGACATATTCAAGATGTTTTAGTGGCTGATACTTAGTTCTCCTTTTATTCACTTTATTCTGTCCATACCACATTAAAGTCTTTTCTTCAGAGAACTGCAAACAGTAGGCAGTTATCAGGCAGATGCCAAATAAAACAAGGAAGTCAAGTGAGCAAGTCAGAGTGAGGAAGTGATCATATCTAGTAAGCTAGGTCAGACACAGCCCAGTGATCAACAGACAAGACAACAGTGACAAGGCAGGTCCAAGATAAAGCCAAATAGTTCAGGATGCCTTATGCTCTATTCATCCTTCTTTCTCTAAATCTTTTGTGTATTTGTAAGTAAATTACAAGCATTAGCATCTATACAAATCAAGTGGGAAATACAAATGGATCAGTGGATTTACTACAAACAAATATATGCTGATGTTGTTTTCAATTTTGTTCCCTTTTTTACAGGAACAAAATAACTTTTTAAAATGACATAGAAGTTAAATTACCATAAAGTTGTAAAGGAAGAGTTTCATACTCCGTTGATTGTATTGCTGAGCTCACCACCACCTACACTGAGAATCTCTAATTTGGATTCTAACTATGGAAGTGAATTGCACACCAAAAGTGTCTGGATGTGCATTCATCCAATGTATTTATTTTAATAAAATTAGTTAGGGAAAATTGACATTGGATTTCACCTAGTTCTTTTAGGCAATGACATTAAGGAAAGATATATGTGTGCAATCTGAGGCTGACTTATTTTCTGTGCAACAGACCACATGAGAGGAATACTCAGTTTGCCTAACTTTTGTATAATTTTTAACCTTTACTGAAACAGAATCTCTTAAATGGAGAGAGACACATTTTCAAGCCTTCAGAAGAATTCAGTCTGCTTTACTCACGGAGTCTGAACTTTAGCAGATACAATTTCCATCTTAAAAATCTTGAAAGGTACCAATTCCTACTCATGAATTATAGAGGGGGAAATTACTCTGTTACTTTACTATAACTAGTTCACAGAGGACCTAAAATTTTTACACTAAGATCCTAAGTTAGATGAATCCATATTCTCTACCTACCTAAGGCAAAATGGTTTGAGAGTGACCTACAAAAAGTTTAAAAATTAGTTTAAAATAGAAAAAAAAGACCCAAAACCTACTGTTCTGCAAAGTGAGTACTTTCAAGAAGTTGTTTCCATAAAAGTTTGTAGATGCACACAGTGTTGGAAGATTCAAAGAAAGATTAGACAAAGTTACGACAGTCAATATGTAAGTCCTTACTAAAAGTAAATGATACAGTGATGTATCTTCTAGCTTTTCTACTACCACAGTCTGTATGCTAGAGAAGAATGGAGGGAATGGATCATACAGCATGGCCAGGTTCATGCACTTTTGGTCAAATTGCTTTGGGGGAGGAAGACTGGGGGTAGAGAGACCGTAAGAACGACTCAGCAGAGTTTTTTTTTATTTTTCACAAGGAAACATTGCAGGTCTGTTTCCTGGCTAGTAGCATGGTATGATTCTTATTTTGAATCTATGTTATGCCTATGTCATAGTTTTATTATATACTTTTTTCCCAAAGTATCTTCAGTATTACCCTGCTGAGTACATCCTGTGAAGTGATGTCATGTCTTTGAATACCTCTGTAGTGAGGAGATACTACTCTGCTTCTCATACCGTCCCCAAAGTAATTCAGTACCACAGTTACTGTGTTTTATAGATAACAGAGACTCTGAGCCCCTTTTCTATCTTAAACAATTCCTGCCAAGATATAATATCAGAATAAGCCACCTTGGCAACAAACATACATAAAATTCCCTATTCCTAATCTAGCCTATACATCATGCTTCTCTATGTTAATTGCTCTGGCTGAAGATGTAGATGTGAACATGATTTCAGCTTTGGTTTTGTTCCTAAAGCACTTGTAATTGTGGGAGGAAAAAAAAAGGCTAGATTGTCAGTTTAATTCTGGACTTTGCACTTCCATTGTGAAAGTGTGCAAGGAGCTGAAAATCGGAAAAAACTGCATATCACTTTATTATGCATGACACTTTATTCTTACAGCTACAATCTTTCTATTACACTTGAATCACACATTAATTTACAGAGTCCCGTGGCCTCTCTTAAGAAGGTCTAACAAGATAATCTTTTCTGGCATCAGAATTTGTGAATCTATGAAATAACTTACATGTGATATGTTGGAAAGGTGAGTCTTGTGTTAGTAAAGTAACTTTATTTTACATACGAACACTTTTATATGAATTCACAGCTGCAAATTTCCTTTAAAGCTGATGGTACGAAAAATTTGAATGCATGAGTTTGCATGCCAAAGAGAGTGAAGACAGTATAGGTCGAATAAGCTCCCAGCTTACTTTAACTTATAACTTCCTCTTGCCTCCTGCCATAATGGTTGAACCAATTTACAGTCATTTATACATCAGCAGGACAAAAGCAAGTAGAAAAGAGTCCAAGTGAGTTTAATGGGAAGGATTCTAATTTATACCATGCCATGAACCATTTTTGGACTTTCTCATAGAAATTAATGGTGTGGAATGTCTATTAATTCACCTATTCCATCCCCTATAGTACAATCCATTTACCCTGTCCTTATGTGTGTCTATTTTAGATGAGAAAGTAATGAGAAGATGTCTTAGAAATCACCTGCTTGGCCAATGATTTGGGAAAAAAATCTGACCATCCATGAGAGGAAAAATACAAGTTTAATTTAGATATATGGCTCTCAAGTAATTGGCCAATCAGGAATAAAATATACATAGCAATAGGAACCCCTTCTAATCTGTCTAATTTTAATATACTATTCACATCAGAGATCACTGTAGCACCTAACTGTTAGAAAATTAGACAGAAATGATTTTGTGTGCAAATTTTCTAACAGTTAGATGCCACAGTGATTTTCTTTACATAATATCAGTAAGATCTCTTTATTTTTACAACATTTTACAAAGCAAGAAGAGGACATTGTGATCATCCAGGCAGAATGAACTCCCAATATCAGCTCAAGATTGCCTTCTTTGTACCTGCAATGTTCACAATAGACCTTTCAGTCTGAATGTATTAATGGGAGTTTATATTACGTCTGATGTAACCTTTGATATTTGGGATTATTTTTCTCTAGTCAAATATTCCTGGAATAGATTCTGTTTTCTTCTTAGTTCTTCAGTATGTAACCAAACATTCAGTATAAAACCAAACTTTCTAAAATGCAAGTGTATTTGCTTGTTCCTGGTTTGAAGGTAACCAGATAGCTTTCTACCAACATGCCATTCTTTCCATTATTTAATATTTTCCTGTCTTTGTCAGTCATGTTTTATTTCATGTTGTAACAATAATGTTAAATAGCATGGAACCAAGAATCCATGACCGTATCGATAATGATAAATCTAAGGCAGTAAGTGGCAGATCTCCATTCTCAAGCTAAATCTAGTGCCCTTAAACAACAGATTGGCTGCATTCATAGCCCCAGAGTATAATATCTGTTATTATCTGGGGGAAATGTTCAGGTTGAACACTTGTAGTAATGTCTGGTCTATGCTGCAGTCAGTGACAACAGTGATTTTATATCATGAAATATTTTGTAGGATGCCCCTGACTATAGCCTGAGGACACATGGAGGTGTTTGAGAGTGCAAATCTAGCTGATAGTGTTGGAGAAATGTGGACAGCAGAAGGATCAAAACTTGATTCATTCTCATTTACAGTGGATCTTTGAAGAAAACCATCCTTCTCATTATCCCCAAAAACTATCTTTGAGAAAATGTTTAAACTGGTACAGAACAGAATCAATCTATATCTGAATGATAGGTCGTGGTCCTTAAGTTCACTCACTGACCCTCTTATTTAACAGTGCAGGTAGACACAGCCTGAGAATGCTCTGTAATAATACAATGTTTTGATACTAGCCATTCATTACTTTTAAAATCACTTTCTGAGTCCTACAGATAAGATTTTATTACAGTTAATACCTATGATGTTAAGTGCTACCTATTCTAATTTTTTAACTGAACAAAGCCATAAAACATGTTCTACCCAGAAAAAAAAAAGCATCAAAATTAAGTAAACTACATAGTACTTGTACCTTTATCTGGTGAGCCTGAATAATCACCAAACATACAACAGTCTAGTTTGACCACTCTGTTAATAAGTTCAAATCCTATGTTATTTGGTACTAATGAAATCACTCTATTTATGCTTTTTGTATTTGACCCCAATATTAGCAGTTCAGCAATTATTTTTCTCAGAGAAAGTGTCAGGCCAGCAGACCTGTAGTTTTGAAGGTCATTTATCATTTTTAAACACTGGTACTGTATCCTACTAATATTCTTTGAAGTACTACTATGAATAATTAAAACTAAGCTACAACCGTTAAGTATAGAATCACTGTATATATAGGATGTCTTATTTTTGCCAATGCTTTATTTTGTGTCTTTGTTGGTTTACTTCAGGGAAAATTCCACCTTATTTATTAATTTATTACTTAGCAGAATTCTTGTTTACTTGTATGTCTGTCCATAAAGAAAAAGGTATGAATAATGCACTGGTGCTCCTATTCACAATTTTATTGGTGTGTCTGCCATATGCTCAGATTAAACCACTCACCAGATTTGTGCACAAATTACTCTCATTTCAGGCCGGCAGTTGTAACAAGTGATTTTTCTGCCTTCCTCTGAAATAAAAGTTGTGGTCCAATTCTTTGAATAAATTGGGCATTTCACTTAAGAAATTTCATAAAGTTGAAGAAATTTAAGACAGTGACAAATGTTTTGTCTTCTTTCTTTTAATTGAATAGTGGTCTTTTGTTTTACATGCTCTACATCTTAAGTTGTCTCAAAAGTTTTGATGGACAGTTTTGTGACGCATGGTGCACAAACTAGATATTCAGTGTAGACTTTAGGACCAAATAAACATCGCTTAGTTGCTTGAGAGTACAGAGAAGGGATATAAGGTCATCATGATATGGCTAGTCAACAGCCACAATCAGTTTGGTGGTCCCTTCTGTCCTTTGTTCTAAATGGGCTATTAATTATTTGCACTGTGTTTTATTAATATATAATGAAAGAAGAAAGCAAAATCTGTATAAGATAACATATATCATCCAGGGAAAATACTTCTATTTGCAATGTAATTAGCCTGGCATCTTCTTTTAAAGAACATCTATTAACATAAAAACTATCATTATATAATTATATATTTTTAATTTCAATGAAAACAGCAACTGTATCCACCTGTTATTTCTAATCCCAGTCTATGGCTACTGCTTATTAATAAGGGCTGTTACAAAATATTGACAATGTCTTTCAATGCTAAAAATGTACTGGGTGCTTTTGGAACTGTCAGGTCCTTTGCAGCAAGTGAAGTGTGCTGCTTAGAGAAAAGCAAATGAAGCTAACCATGTATTTGATACTGATTCAATCCACACAACAGATGGTAATATGGATGCAAATACAGTGCTTGTGCTTTTATTATTATTAGTTAATATTTACATCACTGGAATGCCCAAAGGCTGCGGTCAGAAGCAGAGGCCCATTATGCTAGACACTACACAGATCACTCCGGAATATTCTGTTCCTTCTCCACACTGAACTCATTGTTGATTCATTTGTATTGCCCAGAGAGTCATTCAAACATACAGAGGGTTGATTTCCTCCAGCTGCTCTGAAAAGTTTATAGTCTAAGCAGCAAATGATGGAAGAAAGGAATGGAAAAAAAGACAGCTTCTGAAATAGAAAATTTTGCTTTGAAAGCTTTGCTTTGCAATTCTTATTCTACAGATGCATTGGAATACACTTTCACTTTGCTGTTTCTTGGGTTCCCTTCTTGATCCCCCACTGCTTCCTTTTTTACTTTTTATCTCATCCCTGTTTCCTTCCCACTGCTTATTCTCCTTAGTTTTTCCTCCCACTACTGTTGTGGCCTGTGCGTTTACCAGAACACTACCTCACATCCTTCAAACCTGTAGACACTAGGAGCTCTCTAGGAGTTACAAAGCCTAGGGTATATATTGGCCAATGTTTTGGCATGAACAAAGTGATCACATACGTAATTTGTAATTAGCTTACTGCATTCACTGTAAAACATTCCACTGTTTTCATACAGAAGTATCAAAATATTGATGACTTCCTAAGTATTATGATTAGTGTTTTGCCGCAGTGCATATGGTTTTTTCTCTACAGAAAAGCCTCTTTCACACTCAGGTTTTGTCTTAGGATCACTTCTATGAGGTAGCAGGAAAACGCCCCGCAAAATTCATCCTTCTTCTCAGTAGGTACATCATTCTGTCTCTCACAATTAAGCTCTGGTAGAGTTTGAAACTAGATTTCAATCAACTGCTCTTTGATCCTGTGAATGGGCCTCAACTATATCAGCAAATAACATTTCTTCTCTCTTCCTGCTTTCTCACCTCTTACTTGGAAAAATTGAAAGACTTTTTTTAGAAGTCTAGCAAGTGTTTTGATGTTTAGGATTGAAATTCGGGCCCACTTTTCGGCTTATTTCAAATATGGTACATGTCCAACTATCCAATAAAGGATAAAATCTACCATTTTAAATTTCAAGAGATAGTACTTCCCAAAATAATCAAGTGTTCCTAATATAATATAAGGGAAGAAAATCATACAGTAATTAGTCATTAGGGCTAAAGATTAATATCCTTTTCAAGAGAAGAAACAACCCTATACCTCTTCAAAAATGCCATTGTTAGTGCTCTGTGTTTATGCTCTTACATAGCATTTATAGGATGAAGTTGGACATTGTTTTAATTGTTAGCAGTACCTTTCTTCAGTGAAAACTCCATATAAAACACCTGGAGCTCTAAGAAATATGCTCACACAGAGTGCTGATCAATACAGAATAATATAAACCTGCACTCCAAGATTCATGGAAATCAGTCAAAAATTATATTCATACTAAGTTCTTTTGGAGATATCTGCTAATATTGGGTAGTACTGAAGTTTGCTAACGGAGTACTGATGTGATCCTTCATCTCATATTTTTGTAGAGAAGGAAAAAAAAGATTTTAATAAGATCAGAAAACAAGAATAGTCAATTACATACAATTTTCATATACATATATTGTTGCAGTTGGATGAGGGGATCAAATTTGGTAAGAGATGAATCCCCTTGCATTCCAGTTGATCTTCAAAGGTTAGAGGGCCTGGGGGCAGCTGGACTCTTCTCTTAATAGGGATACCAAATACTGTGTTAGCTATACGCCCAACTCTGGCAGTATCGGATTCACGCATAGTTTGCTGACCATGGGTTGGATTGCCTTCTTAGAAGTGAATCGAGTTGCCAAATAGTGTGATCAACTATAAGCTCAACTCCAGCAATATTGGATTCACCAACAATCTGTTGACTGTAAATCCAATTACCTTCAAGCCAAGTGGTAGTGTTCACAAATAGCACAATTTATTCAAATGCAACATTTAGAAAACAGGTTTCGGATGTCAGTATAGGAAATTCTCGACTACAGTGTCGGGTTATTAGCTAGTGCCTAGTGTATAAATGCACGATCATCACTCACCCAGAAGATGGGAGAGGACTCTCAATCCTGAGGAGTCTCCTCAGGCAGTGTCCTGACCTGAGAGGAGGAAAGGGGTTCAGTCTGTCGACTGATCCAGAAGTTATGATGGAATCTTCCCTCTCTCCTCGTCCTTAGTTCCTCTTCCTCCATTCTTACCATCCCATTCTTTCTTCCTAGTTCTTATCCCATTTTTCCTTCCTACCATATCTCTCCTTAGTTCACCTTTTATATATTTTCTTTTACATTTAGGTGAAGCTTGGGTGATTCTAGTCATATTTGCTTTCATTATTCATTGATTTAAAAAAGTCTCCCGAGTTAATCAAAAATCTAGGGAGTATGCTCAGTGAAGAGTGATCTTCTGGGATGGGGTTGTGTATTATAATGAGATTAGAAAGAGGAGAAAGTTTGAGCAGTCTATCGGAAGGGACTGATCTGTCACCATTGTTGGCCCAGCACCAGGCATCACATTATGTGGCTTATCAGCTGCGTGGTACCACCAGGCTGTCACCTCTGCAGGGAATGCAACAGAGTTTGGCCACGGTGTCTTCACTCTGCTCCACCCTCCATGCAGTTGTCGTCTGCGCAGCACCATCAGATTATCTGCACTGCAGGGAAGCCAATAAAGTTTGGCCATGCTGTCTCCATTCTGCTCCACTCTTCGTTTACTCTTACCAGTATGAGCTAGAAGAGCAGATTGTGTTGCCAAGGGAATCATGAAGAAGTAGATTCTGCACATACAAACCATCCTGGAAATGGTAACTCTCTCATTTCAAGGCTCTGTAATACCATAACTTCTGTTAGGCTCTATTTTTTTCTCTAAGTTCCCCTTTCTCGAGCAATTCTCTCATATATATATACATGACTGACAAGGCTATCCACTGGGCTGATCAGTTCCAAGACATGAGAAACACTTCAATATTCCCCCAAATAAAGTAGGGGTGTGCTGTCCCTACTGATACTACCATTTGCCTGGGGCTGTTGGCTGCAAAATAGTTCTGATATGTTCATTTGGTTAACTGTGCTTCCTGTAAGTTAAATAGAATTACTAGGTTAAGGTCTTTCTTTGAAAATTGCAGGAAAAATGTATTATCTGCTCTAGTTTGGTAAGTATTACTCCCTGATACCTTATTAATAATGCTAGCTTTAAAAAGAGTAAAAAAGTAGTGAGTGCCAAGATTGACTTAGTGGTTAAGAGAATAGTAGAGCAAAGGTGCTTTATAATGGAATTTCCAATTTTGGGAAATAATCAAACCATGAGATTTGCAAAAGTCCTCACCTCTGAATGTCTGACAACAGAAGTTTTCTTGTGACTTGAAGAGCTATTGACATTCAGTAGCTGTCCTTCAACCCTCCTTCATCTCCCACATTATCTCCCTCTCCAACAGAGGTTATTTTCTAGTATTCATAATCCATATTTTGGACCCATGGGATCAAACACAATGACTGTCACTCTGTATTAGGCCAGGGCAGTCAACTTGTCTGAAAGCTCTTTTTTTACCAAATCCCACCAAGGAGCTCCATCAGTATCAGTTACATGACTACATCATATTACCTACTTGGAAAAAGCTCTTTGGTTTATCTCTCAGTTTGATGCAAACAGCAACTCTGGAATTCATTTTGAAGCTCTGACTTTTGAAATCAATTGTGTATGTGATTACTGATTCTACACACCAGAATATCCTATAATATTTTCTATAAACATCGCATGTCCTCCATAAGTCCAATCTTGGATAGTACAATATGAGCATTATAGTAATTGCAAGTAAGGGGCCTATTTTGTATTTCAAAGTAGTAATCTGAACTCTGCTCAGTTGGCATTTTTGGCAGCAGCACACGCCAGCTCATGCCAACTATGGGAGTACCATAACCCTCACTGACAGTCTTGATTACCTTCCTTTTTTAGGCAGTCCACCTGCGCAAAGTAAAAACAAAACAAAGCTGAGGGATGACAAGAACATCGTGTAAGGTCACAAATCCAGATACTAGCAGTAAATCATAGGCTTACAAATGCCAATAAAGCTAGAAATAATGAATGCAACCGATAGCAGGTCTTGACATGGAAAAAAAAAGGGATTTTTAATGCTTTTTAGAACACGTAAGTATTACTTTAGAAAGTAACACAAGCTTATTCTCATGACGCAGTTGGTGATAGCAGTCACTGCAATAAGGTCAGATTTGTCTATTTTATGTCAGGGACTCAAAAAAAAAAGATTCCAGGTTGACACAGATCATGAGGAAGGAAGAATCTGACCTTGAAAGGCTTATATTCAAGAGAGGAAAATTAGTTTCTTGCCAAATAGTTCATTTGTTGAGTAGTTTAGCAAATGTTCTTATCCCAGACTTAAAAACATTGATTTCTTGAAATTATCTTTTAAATCCGGAAAATTAATATTTTAGCACTAATTGAAACTCCAGGAATACAAGCAGGTCAAGATATTTAAGCTGTATATGTAAGGAGATATGTATTGCAATAGGAACTTTAAAGAAAATGCTGCTGATATTAAATCACTCTGCAAATTATGCAAAATCTTTCCAGTTTTTTGACTTTTCTCTTCCATTCCATCCCTATTTTTTCTCTGAAAAAAGCATGATGCAAAATTAGAGAAAGCTACATGTGTTTGCACCAGAAACAAACAAACAAACAATAAACACCTAAAATGACAGCTAGCAAATTTATCTTGTCAAAACATTGTCTTTGCAGATTCTTTGCAGATAAATTCTCTTGCTTCCAAAAAGTTAGTTTTCCATTAGAAAAAATGTTGAATTACTTTGATTAACAAGTTTCATATAAGTTTCATATAAAAGATATGTTAAGCTCTTGCAGCTCTTAAGATCTTGCACAACCCATATGTAATTATTTTTCTTTTATTATGGAAAGGGAGACCCAGG
>JAUBNY010000135.1:492118-505811 GCA_032275445.1 Crypturellus soui | reverse complement strand
TGTATAGGGCTTGATCTCTCTGTTGCTGTTCCACATTTTTTATTGATGGAATTCAACCAAATTTGATGATTCACTCAATTTATCCCAGTATTATGAGAGAAGAAAGGTCCAAATAGCATGAAAAACCAAATGAATGACAGATTTATGTTGACATTATATGTTAGAGAAATTTTCTTAACTATTTTGGCTCTATTTTTGTGATAAAAAATAATACGTTTTCTTCCTGAATCAGGAATTCAGGCCATAGATTTTTTTCTGTTAAAGTACTGTATGAGTCACATAATTTGCCATGTAACATTTTTTAAACATAATGGTTATTAATGCTGTTCATCTTGAGCTCTTCGCTAATTCGTCCAAATCATCCAAAAATTCTTTAGTGCCCTCAAATAATACAACTTTCTTGTAAATGAGAATCACGTACTTTTAAACTAAATATAGAGAAGACCACGAGAAAGCAAGCAAAAAGCCTATCAGCCAAAGGAGACATACTTATTTCTATATCAAATTACAATTTACAGTGACTGTCACTTTTACACTGAATGTCACTCTTGTAGCCTTCAAATCACAATTCAGATTTGCTTGGACAAATTTTCCCAGTGCGACAGCAAATCTATTCCTTGCTATAGTTGTAGTCTAAAAGAAAATACATTTTAAATGCTGGTCATAGTTTACTAAGTCATATTAAATAATCTGATGTAATGAATCTATATTGCATTCCATTTCAGAGGCTGGCTTGTCCTTGGTTAAATAATACCCTTGTAAAATTGCAAAGCAAAAACAAACTGTTTTCCTCTTAACCAAACAGAGATAGTCCTGTGATGTGAAATTACTAAAAAGATGTGATTTGGGGAAATTACAGTTCCTTGCTTAGTATGTATTGTGCATGCCCTACAGCCTTCCCTAACCAGTAGCTCCCAATGTCATTTAAATTGTAATGATTTCCTTTAAGGACAATTACGTTGCCTAAGAGCAGTGCATGCATAATAACATTGCTTTGGCATGTTCAGTATAGAATGAGAGTAATAACTATTTATTAATATGATAATTAACTGTTAATGCTTAGCAACCTAATTATATCTGTTAAATAACTTACATTTTGAGTCAAATACTAGCAAAAAGAATTCTATTAAAATAATAAAAAGCTATGAATATCACAGTAAGGCCACAGTTGCAGTTTAAAATGCTGGATTCCAACTTAATTTACACTGAGCAGATTCTGGATTTCTGCATACTGTGAATAAAAGTGGCTGTAAGGCTTTCCTTGTTCTAGTAGTAAACGGCTTGCTGTTAGAACTTGGGACTTATTGAATTCTGACTGCGTGACTGAGCTGTGAATATTTGAAAATAGGAAGCAAATGAATAAAACTATGTGTAATGTATAGGGTTATTAGAAATCTGTTTTCAGAGAGAGTTGCACAAATTTTGCCAATGGTGATTTTACTGAATTATATTACTACTTTCTTTGGTCCAGCATCTACAACTGTCTTTATGTTGAATAATACAAACAAATGCATCCCTGGAAAGGTCTTGATAAGGAGCAATAAGATTTCAATACCAGACCTCATTTAGTCTAAAAGTTAAAAATAAGAATGATCAGAAGACTAGAAGGAAAAAAAAAATCACTGAAGGGGTACATAACACTCCTCAAGCGAGAAGCTAAGTAGAAAGAAAAATGATGTTCTCCATATCGTCAGTGAATTCAATGCAAAAAATGTGCTTAAAAGGAAGCAAAAATGTTGAGTAAAGGCAATTGAACATATTCCTAAGGATAAATATAGCAAACATTATTTTCCAAGGAAACTGTAGAGTTTCCATCATTAGTAGCCTTGAACCTAGATGGATTAGATGATGGGCTTCTCATGGATTAGATGATAGGCTGAGTTGACTCTGAAGCAAGAGGATGGCTCAGTGGCATCTTGTGGACTGTCCCAATCCCATGACTCTTTGGTAGGTTGTTTCCAAATAAGCATATAAAAGTATTGGTCAGAATTTCAAAAGTTCATAATTTTATGTAGCAGCCTACATATTGCTTTAATTAAATTGGGCAATCATTCTATCACAGCACTAAAGGCCATTAAAGGACCTGTAACCTGTACAGCAAGAGTAACATTTTCAACTGGTTGGTTGTTAACTGGTTGTTAACTTCTTATGGATTTTTTTTTTCTTGACCATAAAATGCTTACAAAATGTTGCAGTTTCTACTCTCTCCATTCTGTAGACTTTGGAAGAAAAACTCAAGAATTAGTTCAGCCAAGATCACCTAGAAAATCAGCAGCAGAGATAAGAAAGCAGATCTCCTGAGCCAATGATATTTTATGGTATCTGTTTGTTAGATAACTCTTTACTAGGTCTCTTTGTAAGAAGAATTCTTTCTGAAAACAGCATATGGTCAAGATGGTAGTGGAAATCTTTCATCTTTGTTTCCTGCAGCAGCGTATTTTGCTCCATTATTGAGAGCTGTTACTTTCCACATATCTGGTCTCACACTAAATCTGAGTCCAGAATTTTATGTTACAGCTAGCAGTATTTCTGAGATCTCGACCATAATAAAAACAGCATGAATCTGGGGGGATTTCTGCCCTCCTCCTCCTTCTGGTTACCATTGTTTTTGAAATAAAAGAAGAATTTATGTAGTCCTTTTAATCTCCTTTGGGTGGTAATTTCATAGATCTGAAACTGCTTTTATAATCTGCCTCCTACCAGCTTCAATATCATAACCTGCAATTTCATTTTTCAGGATGAAGAATACAACTCAAAATTGCAAATCATTCTCCCTGTGGTATCCAGATATATGTCACTGAAGGTTTTAATCAACAACAACAAGAATTTGAATTTAGTCTTGTTCTGGAACTAAGACCAGATGTCATTTACAGGATACAATATCATCATAGACAGTGTTAGACAGACAGACTTATTCAGCTAGCAGACTTCTCCCATAGGAATTAATTGACCTGGCAAGGTTAACATACAAAGCGTATGTTAGAGAAGATTAAGAACAGATAATGCAAGGATCGATTCAAAATCTGCTATAATGATCTAGAAATTTTGTAGTAACTTCAGTAACACAAGATCAAACTTTACAATACAGACATTGCAAAAGCCAAAAATTAAAACATATCTTAATAATGGTCATTTAAATCACAGAGATAATAGAAGGCAAACCGGTTGACACAAAGGGTATCCTCAAATGTCTTATTAGCCCTACTCTAAGAGAGTTTCATTTGTAATAATTGAAGGAAATAAAAAGGAGCACTGAAATATGTGATCTTTCATTATAGCTGGAATAAATCAACTATAAAATGGAATGGTGTAACAGCATCACTCTATATTCTCCACAGTAGGGAACCTCATCCATCTCTTAGAAGAGAAATAGATTCCTGGCAAACTAAACTGGTTGAAAGTCTTCTGATTTCTTTCAGATAGCTATATCAGGGGTGATTCATTTGTTGCATTAGGACCTATTAATACAAAATTTAAGACTCCTGTCTTTTCACTTTTTCTCTATTTAGAATTAGAAATTTTGCTACAGTGAGGTCAATTAAAACCTGTATTATTACAAAGCTACTAAAGTAAAAGACTTTTATTTTCTTATAATTCACTCATGGGTTCTGCAGGCAGACTAAGCAGTGAACTAGAACTGCACTAAAATCAGAATCAGGAGTTTCACTAGACTTATGTTCACAATTCTAGGAAAATAAGCATGCACAAATGTGTGTATATATGTATGTATGTATATATTTAAACATATATGCATGTGTATATACATAATATAAATAACATGTAACATAACACATAAATTACAATATATGCTTGAATTTTATTCCTTAACTATTCCAGGAGATTTGATTCCATTGTACAGTTTTCTGTTATGCAAATAGAAAAAGAAGAATATAATTGTAGAAAACAACCTAGTGCTTACTCATATCTATGGAACTCAATGACCCGATTACATTATCATGTAATTTGACAGCTGTCCCTAGCAATGTGACTTGCAGATAAAAGCTCCTTACATACCTCTGGATACATATCTTCCTCTTCAGATATTAGATACCCATATTCATTTAAGATAAAGGGTAGGCCCATTTCTGAAAGACATGAAACTTAACTGTGTAGACATATTCCTAATACAATAAAAAACAGTGCTTGCTGCCTGTATACAGTGTCATAATGGCTAATTAAGTAGCCATGCCCAAATGCTGGAAGACTTGTGTTTGGTCTGCTGCTCACTCTGAGGAAATTTGTGTCCACATTTTATTGAACAGTCTTCCTAAGTGCATTATTTGTCTTTTGTATGAAGCTTTATCACCTTATGAGAAGAAATGTGGTATTCATGGTGGCAGAGGGACAACAGGAGAAAAGAAGAACTCAACAGTCAGGTTTTTAGAGCATCCTGCTTGGCTGTGAAGGAACTTGATATCTGGCTTTGTCTACATCTGCTTTTCAGATTCAGTTATTGTAAAAAATAAAAATACATAAACAGTCAGGGTCCAAGCATTTGAAGTGTCTTTTTATCAGGAGGGTGTCCTGGCCACTTGGCTGAAAAGTCCAGTTTCTTAAATCTCTCTATCTGGCCCCAGAAATCTCATATTTCTTTCTGCAGTCAGTTCCTATTCAACAGTAACATCAGGAAACATCTGTGAAATTGCAAGCTGCTATAGCTGTCATTCACCTGAAGACTAGAGAAGTCTCTCAGGAACGGAAGGTAAACTCTAATTTCCTCCATAAACTGAAATTGTTTTGAATTGGTTACTGGTAGCGTGCTGCCTAAGAGACACTTTTCTTTTGGCTTCTGCTCTTTTCAGCAGACTCATCCTCTTAGTGCGCTTTAAGAATGCTCCAAACAAGTCTGTAGGACCAGGCCCATCTGAGGGATCAAGGGGAGTGTAGGCGACCAACAGCCTCCTACCATCATCGTCATGATGTGTGTTGGTCTCCTCAGTCTCCAGGAAAGATTTTCTGTGCATGTGCAGGCACCCAGAAAACTTTACAATTCCCAAAGTGAAGGTCTAACAGCATTAAGGTACTAAAATAAATTAAATAAATACCACACTGTGAGCTTTCTGGAAACATTTCCGTATACATATTCTCCTGGTGCTCACTCTTCCTAATTTGAACTACATCAGTAGTTTCTTAATCTCCTGGCCTACAAAATAAATAATCCAAATTGGACTCTCACATTCATCAGTCTCATTCTACAACTGTGTTTTTGGCCTAGCAAAAATATAAGATTTGATTGTATTACCTACACTGGGCATGTAATATTTTATAATTTGTCTGTAAAGCACCAGTGGGGTGATATAAATAAGAAGAAAGAAAAAATGAAAATCACTCATTAGTTGATATAATCCTCTCCACATTATCTTGTATCATTAAAAATATTTTCTTGTATTTCAGCATTTTTTCTCTAAAAATTAGTAAAGTGGAAAGAAGCTGTTCTGTCATATGTCAATCTCTCTGACAGACTCTGGTTCACTTTCATTTAGTGAAAGACATTGCAGTTTACACATGATCCAAGATCATGTTCCCTCTTAGTGTCATGTTATTGTTATTTACTGTATAGTGCCCATATACAGCAATTTGTGGAGTATGAAAGGAAAGCCTGCTTGACACTCATCAGCTTAAAATAACATCATACACATAAAATAATATTATCCTACACATGATTTAATACTCAACCACAAAAAGATCTAAAAGTCCTAATATGAAAGGGAGAAATAAATCACAGCTTATATGCTTATTTATTTTTCTCATTGTATTTTTGTCTTGACAGAAGGTGATTTTTTTTACACGGGTGTAAATACAGACATGATTAAAACTGCTGATTAATTTAAAAAGTAAAGCAATAAAAACATTGTTAAGGAGACTACTGCAATGTCACCTAGAGAGACCAGAATACTGAGCAATTGGTCATGGGAAAAGCAAGTAGAAGTAAAAGAAAAGACATCTGGAAACTAAAGAATCCAAGAAAACTTGAGGGAAAGAGGAGGTAAAATTAATTAAAGGCTCAAAAAATAATGTTGTGGGGAATGCTTTTTTCATGTGTATGTACAAAATGCATACATATGTATGTGTTTGTGTGTATTTGAGTTCCACGGATGCACCAAGTAATATTGCTCTAATGTCCTCATTATTTTCAGGCTGATGAAAAATTTTAGAACAAAAAAAAATCAAGGCTAGGAAGAAGAAAAATAACCCAGATGATAGAATAAGAGGGAACTATACAGCACTGAAAAAAAAAACTTTCATAGAATTATTTCTGGTCTACAAAATAACCGAGCAGATTATAAAAAAAAAATTGTAAGTAAAAATATTCACAATAACGTATGCTGCAATCAAAAAAGGAATTTAGGAAAATTCTGACAGTATCCCATTGTACTGATTTTCGATCATCATTAGTCCTCAGCTCTTTTTTTAAAAAAAATGATATCATAGGTAAGTGTGTGGTGCAAATGTCTCTACACAGCTGAAATTGACTTTATAATCAATCAATGTCACATTTGAGCCATAAATATTTGTACAATGTCAGCTGAGAAATGATGTCACAGCAGCACATTAGCATTATCCAGCACTAAAGAGCTGAGGGTCACCGAATAATTTGGAGAGTTTACAGAACCAGTTGATACTGTTTTCTCTTCCTGACCCACCCATGAATAACGCAGCCATTTTGAGGAAGCAATAAATATGTTATCTTCATATGAGTTAATCAAATTTGCTTTGCTTAAAATCAGTAAAAACTATTGCACCTTAAAAGCTCTTTTTTCTCTGTTATTTATAAAAGGAGCCTAAAAGGGCTTCAACAGATGTAAACATCTACACTGCAGATATCTAAAGCTAAGTGAGAAAAATTTCACTAATACATAATACATTTTAAATGTTTATTTCCCTGTATAAAGTCCTGGATCCACATGTCCAGAAGTGCAGCTAATGTTCCTGTGAGCAGCACTACTCACTCTGCTTGCTTTAAATCTTCCAAAATTCTGCCAGAAAAGAATAAAATATTCCAATTATATGTACATTGAATTGTCTTTAACATTTTGGGTTTCAGTCAAAATACATTGTCTTTAAGGTAATATTTTCTGAAGGGAATTAATTATTCATCCTCTCAGAAAATATTAGGATAAGAAAGAACAGTTTATGTCACTTAACTTTAGACACCTAAAAGTTAGAGATATAAGCCTGAGCTTATAACCCTCAGTTCCCTTGACAGTCACTGAGAAGAAATTGGCAGTTCCAAAGGGCAATTCATCTGACCTATCCTGGATACCATTCTTAAGATAGGATGAATCATTCCCTTGAGGTGCCTATTTCTCTTCATTGACTATAAAGAAAGAGTAGGGTGAGTTGGAGAAATTTAATTTTTGATGCCTAAACTAGAGCATATCAATCCCACCCTGAAAAGAAAAATGTTAGGCTACTTTATGCTGAAAGTTCTTAGAAGTATAATAGATGCCTAAAAGAACTCTTCTTAAAACAAGGTGGTAACGCTGAATTTTGATGATTTTCTTCCTAGTGTACTAGGCTGAATTTTGATATAGATTAACTGGCCACTCAAGAAAACTCAAAAAAATGTAAGCAGTAAGAAATTTATGGTGGTATCAAACACAGAACACAGAAACACAGAATAAAATATCTGTTCAAAGTAGTTATATATTCTGCAAATGACAAGAGTCAGTTTTAGGAGTCCAGACATTCAAAACAAAGCAAACAAAACAAAAAAAAAAGGAACATATTTTTAAATATAATAAATTAATCCTTCTGGGTACTGGCATCAGTATCAATACAAAATATAGAGATTTATCCCCTATATCTGGGAGATTTCCAATAAGAGCTACAGATTTGCAGCCAAATGAAGAACCTGGCCTACAGTGAATACATGTTTGGAAATCAAGGTTAGCTGAAGAGAAATGGGAGACTGGGAAGAAATTTGACTGTAATAAAAGAGGAGTAATTATTTCTTGCTCAATTACTTCACAAGAACTAGCTTATATATAACCACATGTGCATTTAAATATTGTAATATAAATTGTTCTGAAAATACAGCAATTTCTCTAAAAGAAAATTTATTTTGCCATACCTTGAATTTTCCTTTCTTAAGCTTGCCAAATGGGATGTGAAATGATTTAAATGTCTTTCTTTGCCTTTTTTGTCATATTAGCATGAAATCTAAATGTCATGCTTTCATAGAAATCTCAAACCAAAGAAAGGCATTAAAAATTTTAACCATAAAAATAAAATTCAAAAAAATTACATGTGACAACATGCAACATCTGTTAATGAGGGGTGCTCTGTGGAGGAAAAAAAAAGGAAACTTAAATAGACTTAAATGACACCACCGCGCCTATTGTTATCTACAATAAGAAAGAGAAAACAGGATGATTTTGGAACATGTGATTCACATCTTATTCTGGAGTTTATCAAAAGTTTTATCAATGCTAACAAAATGAGACTAGGAGTACAGTTTTCTGTAACCATAATTCTGCTTCCTAATTGTTCTTTTTAAGTGCCCACAGTGTACATTAGAAGGAGAATGCCAAGCCAGATAAGGTTGGTCTGATATTGTATAGCTATTTTAATGGTCCAACACGGAAGTCATTAGAGACATGATCCAAAAGGTAGGATGGAACATAGAAATATGAAGGAGCAGAACGGAATATGACAAAGGATTTATTTGGAAAATATTTTAGCATTAGATAATATGGATATTCACTTTGAACCTAGTACGGATAGAGGTAAGTCCAGACAGGAATATTTAGTTAACTGAAAACGCATCCTTGTAAGCACAATTTGCATTTTTCTTATTTATTTAATAAAATAATTCAATGACCTAACGTTTTCATATTACGGACATCACGTCTTTCATGAATCCTTCTCCTTCTTACTGTTTAGCTGTATTCAACAGAATGATCCATGAGCTTTCATCATGGATAAGCACACAAAGGTCGTAGATTCAGGCTTTACACCTGGCTAAGCTACTCAGCAGAAATGCAGCTGGACTGTGGAACCAATTTTGATAAATTCAGCAGGTGCCCCCTGAAGTAAGTTGCCAGGAACTACTTATTTCACTCAAGCCAGTTTCTTTAATTCCATCCTTTCCTGTGCACTGCTCATTCAAACAGGCCTCACAAACAAGCTTCTATAATGGAGAAGACTTAATGAGAAAATGAAGCCAATGTTCTGGATTAATGCCTTCCAAAGTCACAGACTGTTAGGTAGGTGCCCAGAACAATTTTCAGACAAGTTCTCTAATCATCAAAAGGTCCTTAGTATCCAGGCAGTGACCTCAAGCATGATTTTGTTAATGCTTATCATTATCTTATTGCTACTGCGTTCAGTTTTTGAACAGAAACTGGCTGCCAATCAATCAGCTTTAAAATAAGCCTAAAAATCTCCCTACCTGCATGAATATCAGTTAAACTGCTTATAGTATTTGATGCCAGGTTTTAATTACGGAATTAGAGAAATATTGGATGATGATGCATCAGTAAGCATAGGACACGTAAGGATTTAGTATTTGTTAACATAAATGCAGGGATACACTATCAGACATAAAAATCTAGGGCAAGAGTTTAAGCAAGAATCATTTAAAGTATATATTTTGCTTAAATAATATATTCTCCCAAATATAACACACTGCTTATGATCATTGTAGAGGAAATAATTCTCCAAAGGAATTTGAAAAAATACAAGCTTGTGATGAAAGTGTTGCTGACCCTCGACAAAATGTGAACATGAGGACATGATGGAAAAAGAGTAAGGAGAACAGTGAAAGACGGGAATGAATTGGGTATGAAGGTTAGAGCATAAAATTGGGGGCAATTAGTCTGGAACACTGCAGAGAGGCCATTGTTCCTGGCTACAATGTTTGCTGAGTCTGCAAATCACATATTTATTTATTTCTGCTGACTAGCCTTCTAAATAATAAAGTACTGCAAGGGCACCGACTAAGAACAGTAACGTAATTCATCTGAAATTAAGTCACAGCAACCAGTTTATAGATAAATGGATAAAGAGTTACATTTTCTCTTGGCATAAATTGGTGTAACGTCACTGGAGTCGATGGAATTTTGTCACGTTACATCAGCAGACAATTTGTTCAACACACAAGCAATAGTTTTGGCAGTTATGTCCCATTTTCAGTAACACCGAAGCTACAGAAAAATCCCATTTGCAGCTTCTTGTCGCTCTGTCTAATAGTTCTGTCTAACGGCTGGAAGGGTCCCCCAAGAATTAAAAAAAGAAATCAATTCCACTACTGGTGACATCCAAAGACAAAAGGTATGGAATGAAATTTTGACACTACTTATACCTAGCGGTTTCACTGAACTCAAAACACCATTTTATTGAAGAAAAAAAAAAGAAAAACACAGTCTTTTCAGTAGCTCATTCCATTTAAATATCTGAATATTTGTATAGTAATTAATATAAAATCTGCATAAATACAGATTCTTTGACTCCTTCAGCATTTACATTTCCTCCATATAAATTTTAAACAATAAAGGCACAAGTTGGGACAACTTAACCAGATTGAACATTTAAATAGTTTCACTCCTTAATGAAATTTCCACATTGTATTTTCTTCAGGCAATTAGAAATTATATTGTAACTTACAGCAATGATAATTATTGATTTCATTTAAAAAAAAAGAGAGAAAAAAAACAGATTTTTACAGAGATCCCCAAATGTTTCATAAATTAATTGAAGCACACTCTGCAGACATATTGCAATTATTTCTTATTCATTTCTTTTTTTTTTTGTTTTCTTCCTTTCTTGTCTTTTTTTGTTGTTGTTCATTCTGATGTGTTTCAGGTGAAGAAAAATATTTAATTTCTTAGAGAAGACAGATGGAAGTAAGAGCAGCGTAAGTCTTACTAAGAATATGCCTTCTATTCTAAAATGTTTCCATATTTTTAATTTATCTTTCTGACAGATCATAGATGACAACAGGAGAACAAAACTGGCTTTTACCAAAAGGAAAAAGCTTGTTCCTGAAGATGTTAGTCATCTCATAAACATTGCTATCTATGTCCTCATGAGCATTCAGCATGCTGCATGGACTTCTGAGAGTCTCAAATACCACACTATTTCTTTAAATTTCTTCTTCAAGCTGGAGATAAAATAGGAAGAGCATAATAAAGTCCTAAAATGGAGTTGTCCATAATCTACTAAATAACACTAAGAATGGGACAACAAGCTTACACAAGCTTTACTGTTAGAACAGTATCACCCAGAAGACATACCTATTTTATCTATTCTCTCAGTAGTCTCCTAAGATAGAGAAACTGAGGCTGAATCATGAAATTCAGCACTTTGCTGCACATACCTTATTGCCATATTGAGAGTGGCTAGGACTTTCCTGAAGGCTTTCTTGTTGCTCAGTTTTTGTTAGCTTTTGGGTGGTTGAATGCAAAAGAAGTGTCTCAGACTCTTACTTATATCAGTGGATTCCTTTGTCAGAGGAATAATTATCTCTTCTCGAGGAAGGTCCCTTTCCCCTAGCATTTTCAGTGAGTTTGACTAATTCATGTAGCTCCACGTTCAACTTGCAATTTTCTGAGAATTTAATTCTCAGACACCTTGCTTTCCCCATTCATTGCAAGTGGAGAAAATATATTTTGGCTACCAAGCTCTTGGAAACTAGGTAATACTGTATTTAAATTCTTCTCTGGTTCCCAGTCAATCTCCCTGATAATCTTGGAAAAAAAGAAACCTTGCTGCATTTATATCCTGCAGAGCATATGAATTTCAGCACATAACTCTACTATAATTGTAGTTAGGTACCTTAGGGAAGCAGATTCAAGGTATTATCCATTGCTAATAGCCTCACATCCACATGGAGATAAAGTGAAATGCCACAGATGTGCAGAATATGCTACCTCTTTAGCAGTGACCAGTACAGAATTCTTGTAAACAGCCCATTTAATTTCCAGTCCTTCTCTAGCTAATAATGTTTTTCAAATTATTGAACAGGCGAAAAAGACAGTGAAGTTTCACGAGGAATGTACTTGATTTTGCAACAGCAACCACCAAACCACAAAATAATGAAATTTATCTGTGATTCATTAATATCAAGGAATCCAAATTCCTTTATAAACAAATGAATTAGTTCAGCTACTAATGAAATACAATCACCCAGAGGTGAAATGAAGCATTTTTTTCTCCTTTTATAAACTTTGCAAAACGGTTCAGCACTGTAGTAGAAAAGAGTATCAGAAACAGGAGAAACAGTCTGCATCTGATTTTCATTACTTTTAATGTCCCTGAATGCAGCAAAACATTTTGTAAAGTTTTAGGGTGCACCATTGCCATGGTTTCAGAGAAGAGGAAGGTATCATTAGGCCCTTAACACACAAAAATGTGTAAGTGAAATGACTTTCAAAACCACTGATCACTAACTGTCTCACGTTTAGACCTGCTTGATGAGCCACTTATTTAGGAGGGACACTGGATTATTAACAGAGGTGTATGCAAGGAGAGAAAAGTAAGTCTTGCAATGAAGGGGTTTAGGATGTCAATAAAGCATGTTTACTGCAGTAGCATTAGGCAGTTAACTGTGATTCACGGTTTTAAAAGCAGAAGTCATTTAGCTTGCTAATTACAACAACAGCTGCAAAATTAAAGAATTCTTCAACTATTTATGAGGTATGAAGACAAAGAGTGGAAACAAAACATTAGAACATTTGAGATTTGACCATTAAAGATTTTCTATTAAAACAGTCTCAGCTGAGTCCAGCGGAGTCTCACCAAAAGAACTTTAGAAACATCCTTGCTTTTTCTTGCTCAATACCTACCTGTGTTGCATTACAGTTGTAGATGCCACTGGTCTTCCAACTGATGGTTTAGCACATTGGCTGGGTGCTTGCTGCCTGAAAGATCTCAAATGGATATTGCCTGCAGAAGGCTTGACTCAATGAAATAGCAGAATGATTGAGCCATAAACCATTAAACTCTAAATTCATCCAAACAGTAGCTCCTTACCCCTTCTTTCCTGAGGGTGCCACATAAAAAGTAGGCTGTGAACTATGCAACAATTACTGGTGGACCATAGCCAGGTCTCCTCCGTCCTACTTCCTTTTTTGAAATGACATGCTTTTCTTCCATTGCCTCTACATAGGTGCACTATTTCAACGAGAATACTGTATAATCTAGTAGCTAAACAGTCAATTCTGCAATGGCATAATGCACTTGGTCATGCCCTACAAATACGCCTTTCATTTTGCATCCTCAATGGTTATATGTTGTGGGGTGAGGGAAAGGGTCCCTCTATCAGACCTCCTTTTTTCCCTCTGTCCAGTTCTTTTCTGCCCATCTGCCAGCCTTTCAAAAAATCCATATTGAATATGCAAATGTTAATGTAGATGTAGTGTAGAAGTTGCCATTGAATAATGTTATTTAGCTAATAAGGGTAGATTGCTAATAGAAAGATTGCTAGAAAGCTAATGATTATAATAACAATTTTGGCAAGAAGAGCAGGGAACTGCGGAGGAGAATGTGACTGCTTCGTGTGTCATAGTCACTTTCTAAAGAGCTGTTTTGATGTTCACGAAGCAAGTACTGCTAGGTAGAAAAAAGATTGTACTTCAGAGCTGGGTGAACCAGTAATAACTACAGAACGAGAAGATTTTAAGATTCTAGGTGTCTCTCATCCCAGCTCAGCGTTCTCCAGAGAGTTTGGAAGCTTGAAGGCAATGTCTTC
>JAUBNY010000135.1:471490-492018 GCA_032275445.1 Crypturellus soui | reverse complement strand
GATTTTAAGATTCTAGGTGTCTCTCATCCCAGCTCAGCGTTCTCCAGAGAGTTTGGAAGCTTGAAGGCAATGTCTTCCGGAAACTTGTCGCCTTCAGTTGCTATTGATCAGCAGCTACCAACTGTTGTGCTGGAGGTTCAACTCACCAGCACCAAAGTGTTGTCAGCACCAAGGGTGTTGCACAGCTGTGCACAAAGCTTTTTGATGGCTAAAGCAAAGAGGGAGAGATCTTTGGATAAGGTCAGAAATTACTTAGTGATAGTATGTTTTCATGTCATCTGCAAAAGCTTCACCATGGCTCACTTGACAGAGGTGGGAGACTTCTCTAAAACAGTGATTAAAATCATAAGGGATATCTTGTTTTTCAAGGTAGAAGAAAGAAATTTCTTTTTCTTATTTTTATCCTCATTTTTATCAAGCTGAACTTGTGCTATTTTACTTATATTTTATGAAATAAAACATAAAACTTCTTTGTGAAAGAAGATTTATATATATATATAAGCAAAGTGAACTTTTTAAAGTATAAAAAAATGAAAAGTGTAATAATTTCTCTGAAAAAAATAGAGATATTCTGAAATAAGTATAACACTAAAAAGCTTAAATGTGGTGGGGAAAAAAAAGACATAAACTCATGAAAAATTTGATGCACGAAAACCACCAACAGGCATACATGCACAATGAATTCATTTTACAACCTAGTGAACCCGTGGGCTTTCTCCTAACTACTTTCCTGGAAACCTGAGGGCTTAAGATTCTGTAGAATGCTCCCTCCTGAATTTCAGGGTCCAAAGCTTGGATACAAGAAACCATTATTTTTGCAATACTCGGTGGAGGGAAAAGCCCTGTGCAGGTTGCATTGCGAAGGCCGACTAGGGCTGCTGAGCAGTGCTAACTGAAGTCTGGTCGCAGTGCTCTGCCTATGGTTTGAATAGCCATGTCTGCATCTACCAGCTCTTCTCTGTAGCCTCAGAGATCATGACCACAGCCTATTCGGGAATGCAGTTGAAAAGTCCTTTGGAAACCACTGCTTGTCATTCTCAGACAGAAGAAATCCTGCCTTGAGCCATCTGAGTTGTTTCCTCCAGGAAGCTATCACAACCTGCCTCTTCTCAAAGAGAAAAGAGCGGCAAGGGTCTGTATAAAAAAGTGTTGAGGTCTGGTTGGTACGCAACTCTACTAGAGATACCCAACAAGGTGACACCCAGCTATCCCTTGAGGACTTTACAGAAGGATGCATCAGCATGGACCTGACACTTTCTTTTGTCTAAGTTTCTGCAATTATTATCATTTGGTTCCCTATACCAACACAAGCATCACATTTAAACTAGTAATATTAGCACAGTCATTGTATAACAGGGTATGCTAAAAACCTTCCTGAGGGGCAGAGTTTAGTGAAATCTGTCTGAAAGACAGGATGTTCCTTTTTCATCAGGCCCATTTTTCTGATCAGCAGCTGATTTTCTCTTGTCCTTACAGTGGTACTTGCACTTTTATTTACATTTGTCTTTCAACAGCAATTGGGAAAAATTAGATAATATTTACATGGCCTTAATCTCAGGCTGTTAGTATATATATGTAGGCAGACTATTAGTGTATAAAAGTGTTTGTATTTCATTGCATTTATGTACAGGAAGGCAGGGAATAGGGGTAAATCTAAGCCCAGTCTTTAATGTATACTGTGTATTTACTCTAACGGTGAAGTGCTGAGTTATTAACAAAACCTGAGAAGTTCTGCAGCCTGCTATTACAGAAGCCCATGCTGGGCAAGCTTATGAAAAGAGATGCCCTTCAGACTGCTTTCAGCTTGCCCTATCATGTCTTTTTCCATCTTCTGCCTTATAACATTTTCTATGCTTTGTAAACTGAGAGGAATTCATTCCTCAGTGGCCCTAGGTGGAGTTTAATCAGCTCCCAGCAGCAGCTGACTTGGCACTAGAGAAGAAATACTCTCTCCTACACCCACTTCGAAGATGTTACCTTCACATCCCCTTCCCTGTTCTGGGACATTGTACTGACAGCAAGTCTTTTTTCCACTTCAGTTCTTCTGGCCAGAGGCTGGCCATGCAGAAAGATTTTTTTTGATGTTTTCTTGTAAATAGGAGGGGAGTTTATTGGTGCCAGGGTGAAATTGCTGGTGAGTGTGATGTGATACTGAGTCAGCCAGAGCTGAGGTAGATATATTTCTTTTTTTTTCTTTTTTTTTTCTTTTTTTTTCTCCTTACATCATACCAAAAACACAAAGCAGCTCTTTGAATCTTAAAAGTAATTGTGTGTTGTAACTCAAGGCAGACCAAGGTAACCCTTAAATTAGAGAAAAGCCAAGATCTTGTGAGTGAAGTGGTTTAAAAGGTCTGAAAACAAATCTTCCCCTGCTCCCCTGTGTCCTTCCTTCCTCCTGACCTTGTCCTCAATCCAGCAGTTTACCTGGGCTGCAGCCCAGTCCCTGCGAATTGCTGGGAAGTTTCCTTCCTGACACCCTGGGTAGATGCTGCCTGCCTCTCTCCAGCTTCCCTGCTCACAAGAGGGCTTTCCAGCAATGTGTTTGGCTCCCCCTCGGAGAAAACATTGTTCCTCCCTCCTTTCCAGCACAAAATCCAGGAGGAAGCAAAGCAGCAGCTTCCGTCTGGCGCAGCCTTTCGGCAGGAGGGTCCATGAGCTGCACGGGTGCCAGCCATGAGTGAGCGTCCGTCACGGGCGCTCACTGAGCCGCAATGGCGGGGCAGGGAAGGGGGGAAAGGAACGGAAGAGATTATGCGAGGACAAGCACCTGATCATGTGCATGTTACTCCCACGTCGTCAAATGTCATCTCCATGAGCATCCAGAAAGCAGGGAAGTTGCCCGTTTAAGAGCATTGAGTAATGGCATTGCTATTCCTCAGGAGGATCCCTTCCTGGGTGATAAAAGAACATAGTTAGCTACACTGGAAAAAACAGCAATATTAGAATCAAGATGTGACACTTTCCGTGCCTTAAATTCCACTTTGTTATTCTCTGAAGACAGGGACAAATTGCACTGTAAAACAGAGTTTTGTGCCATGCGTTGAGAGTTTTAGGGTTAACAATATTCTCTGGCTTTCGCCTCTGTGGTGCCCTGCAATCTCTCTACATTTTCATGCATATCCAAGCAAGAATCTGCTGTTAAAAATACTGTGCATTATACTTGATAAAATGCCAAGATAAAATGAAATTATAAAAAGCTGAGGAATACATCTTGGACAGCGCTAAGAGTTTGCTCTGTGAAATGTACTTCCTAAGAAACTTGGAAACCTGCATCCTACAGCATGGCGTCAATCAACTGTAGGAAAGCTCATATGTACGGCGTCTAGTTTTTGTAGTACTCACTGAACATACTCACATGATAAGGTTTTCATCATTTGATTGTGCTGCAGCAGAAGGGCAAGGATAAACAACCCACTGTTACCAGGTTGCAGTGAGGTCTGTAGCAGTCTACTGGAAAGAGAGTGGGCCACAAGTGGGAGGAAAGGACATGTCTACAAGGGTAATCTTTCCTGAACAAAGAAGCCAAAAGAATGGGAAGACATTTTTTATAGCTATAGATTTCTCTAGTATTATCCTCAAAAGGCTTGGAGAGAGTAATTGATTTAATTGTTAAAATTTCCCCGATTTACCTTTTTATTTTCTTCCTGACTGCAATTTAAAGCAATAAAATAAGAAATCTTGGAAGGATTTTTTTCCACCTTTTCCATATTTACAGATCCTCAGTTTTTAAAAAAGTTATGAAAGCACCAGAAAAAATATTACAACATGCAACTTTTCAAGTCTGCTAGTTTTTCAATCTTCAATTTTTACAAGCTAACCTTCCACCATTCTGTAATATTCATAGTCACAGAATTATGAATAGAAAAAATGGAAAATACAAATATAAAATTAAACCCAAATATTAATATTACTATAATTTGCATTGAACCAAGTGGCAAATTGAGGTGGGAAAAAAATATGAGGAAGGGAAGTTTTTTTTTAAATACATTTTTTTCCAAACAGCTACTTTTAAAAATATGGGTTTTTGCTTGTAGGTTTTTTTTCCTTAGTTTGATCTCTGCAATACTGGCAAACTTTAATATACTATTTATTTACTTTTTTGGCTTTGCACAAATGTTTCTCTGTTTTTCAATAAGCTGTACTCATAACACGTAAATATCTGTGGCAAAGACCATCCCCCTGGAGTGATACAGGATGCATTGCTAAGCAACATTTTTTGAGTTCGCTTTATTTTTATTTTTTGTTTCTCTTGTCATTTGCTTTTACTGCATGAACACAGAGGAAAGTTTCACTGGAGCCTCTTTCTGCCCATAATATTCACATAGCTCTGCAAAGATTTTTCAGATAGCTCATGCAAAAGATAATGATATTTATTAAATAATTCTAAATCTGCTGTTTGGAAACAGAATCTCACTGTAATTTAGGAATACTGACCTGAAGTATTTCCAGTCTATATTACCAGTAAAATATCTGTGATTCCTAATTTCAGGGATCGTCACCTGCCAAGTCAGAGAGCTATATCTGTCTATATTTTGTCATGAAAAAAAGCATTCATTGCAAGAAATAATTATAAAACTTCATTACTTTTGTCACAGACAGTGAAACTGTATCGGGACTGAGGAACTATAAGCAAGTCCAAACTCTCAAGTCTGGAAACATGAACCACTTGCAACTTAACTCCATGTCAAAGACAGATGAGCTTTTCTAGTCTTTTTCCTCCCTCTGCACCTCCAGCTTTCTATAAAAGAAATCTGGTCACATAGATTAAATGGAAGTCAGAGTACTCCAGTAATGTGCACTAAATAATTCAGGAGAGTCAGGACCTAAAGACATGCTGGAGCATACCGCCCTTGGCCAGGTATGGAAAGAGCCTCTGTTTGTCCAAGTCCTGTCCAAGTCACATACACACACAAAGCAGAGCTCCTCATATCCAAAGAGCCAGCACAGAGCTTTAAGGCTAAAGATGTAAGATGTTTGAAAATTATTGATGGACACAGAACACCTACAGACCAATCTCCAATATGCCCTAATATTGCCACATAAATAGAATATGATTACTGTTGTCTTCATAAATTTGCAATTATGCAAAGGATTCCAAAAACAGAATACCCTGCCAAAACTTAAAAACATCACATCAAACTTGTTGATGTTTTTCTCAAACAAACAAGCAAAAAATCATACAAACTGGTTCTGTACAAGCTGCTCCCAAAGTTGTCATTTGAGAATATGCAGCTCTTCAGGTTCCTCAAATCCTAAGTGCAACTGCCTCCCTTCTTCTTGAGGGACTTCTGGTATTTTTGTTGTTGCAAGTGCACACATGACACGGCAGTAGTTTCAAACAGATCCACAACAGATCAGAAGCAGTCAGAAATGGTAAGCTTCCAGATCGTTATGACAAAATACATCTTTACAGACAAGAAAATCTTATACCGGTACAATGTCTCTGCAGTTCAGCAACCTTGTCATAAATTTTCAGCAAATATATTTCTGCCATTGCTGGCCTCGCTACCCTATCAATTCAACATGATTATCTAGTCCAGTATCAGAAATCCACTTTTAATAGATGGTTCCTGCAGCAATCCTCCCACACCATCAGCCAGAGCTCATCCTCACTATCTTCTTTACTCTCATCTTTATTGCTGTCTGCAAGACAGCTTCCCAGCTGCATAAAATAGTTTGCAAGGACAGGCATTTACTTCATGAACTCTTGCTATTTCTCAACCGTTCGTTGGTGCAATGGAGGATTTTCAATACAGCATGTAATTAGCTATTACTAAGCAACTAAATACAGAAGCAAGAAGTGTTTGTTGTTGTAACTGTAGCAGGAAAAAGTATGATCTGTCAGCAGTGTTCCTTCCTACATTTTTAAATGCCACCTAAAAAATATTTTATGAAAAAATGATGGTATTTCTACAGTGATCTCTACTTGTGTAAATGGAAACTACTGTCTGTCCTTCAGATAATAAACCCTTCATAAACAAAAATACCTCTCCTGCACTGCATGTAGCAGGGCAGTACTGAAACGCTTATGGGACACCTAGACACAGTGAAGCACAGATAATTTACAGACCCCTCCCTACCCTATTTGATGCATATTCATAATGAGTTAATAACTCTCACTTTGGGCAGAAATTTTGTGAAAGCAGTTACCTGAAGACTTTTGTTTTGAACTTTCATACTTACGGCAATTGTATTTGTGTGACCTTTTCCACTGAACACAGAAACCACTTTTGCAAGCACTGAAACTACTCAATGGGGACAGTCTGAGACACTCTGCTACTGTTTTTAACACAGAGCCGTATCATTCTCTGAGCACACTCTCTCTCTGCTCTCTACTCTGCTTTAGTTTACTGACAGCTTGACAACTATACAACTTTACTGTGATATTACCAACTATATGCAGAAATTAAATGTAAAATACTTGTATTGTACTAGTAAATAACCTGGGAAGTATGACTGTGTAACACCAATCAAAAATCTCCCTTTTAATTATGCAGAATTTACACCGATGCTGCTCTTTTTGTTTCCTAATTTTGGTGTTTCATTTGTGTTTTGTTCTGTTGTTGGCCTTCCTGACTGCTGCCTTTTCTGCTCAGGATACTCCCACATCATCTACTGCCTAGTGCTTCCTAAAGGTACATAATCATTAAAGCTGAATTGCATAAAGCATAACTTTACTCATAAAGAAAAAGCCTGGTATTGTGACTAGGAACACATTTTCCTATTTGGCTCCTATGGACCATTTCCATTTCCCCAGCTATCTCAAGATAGGACACCCAGCTGCTTGCTTTTTTCACTTCTTTCATTAGCGTTCACACTTTTCCTCCAGACACCCTACTAGAGCAACTGTCTTCCTACACCAAAACCCTCTGGAGATGTAGAAAACATTAGTGATCATGTTAGAAGCAGTAATGTGAAGAAACTTACCCTGTATTGCATATGCTGCCTCCTGAGTTTTGCACAAAGAGCAGTTAGTCTCACAGTGTTCCTCAATTTGGAAAGAGCGGAGAGGGAGAGGAGAGGGAGAGGAGAGGAGACAGAGTAAAAAAGGTTCTGTGCAGCTGTGGGAACATTTGTGCCCAGTCACTTGCCCTTCCAAAAGAAGCTCTGCCACTTTCCTTCTCCCTTAGACAGGCACCCCAGACCATTCAGTCTGTGTCCCTCATAGCTGGCTGCACCGTCAGCTCTGCAGTGCCTTTCTTACTTGAGACATCACAGCTTTATGGTAAAATCTCCAAGTCTTTCAATAGCAATACTAGCATTTTTCATTATTATAACTACTGTTACTACTCAGAGATTTTTGCCCATCATCTTCAAATGAGATCACAGCCCCACTGTCCTGGTTATGAAACTTTATGAGATGGAGTCCCTGTCCTTGCTTGCATACAATTTAAACAAATAAGATAGATAAAGAAAATATATATATATATATTTATGATCTAAACCATTTTGTAGATCAGTTTAAGTATTAACTAAAAAAGGAAAGCATCATCTCACTGTCATCTAGCTTGATTCTTGCTGCAGTTGTTTACAACTTTTCTTGTCATGCAATAAGACACAGAATCCAATAGTGTTTTTAATAATCTCATAACAATTCTACTGTACTTATTCTACTCAAAACTACTATGTGTAGTTTTGCCCATATAAGCCACAGCTGTTGAATCACTATTGAATGCAAGTGATGTTGACCTTCATAATGGATGGTCACTTTAAATGAAACAGAATCATAACAGGAAAACTGCTTGTTAGGCCGTATTAATTTTGTCAAAGATTTTATATGTAACTAGTTTACTTGACAGCTTTACTGAAACTTGTTACAATTAAATCCCCATATCACGTGTCTTGTTTGATTTTATTTCATATTCCAGTTTTTAATTCATTTAATTAACAGTGCGCCTTATGAACCAATAATATGTTTTTAATGCAGATCATCTGTAGAAGAGATAGTAACTTATATTCTAATGGACCCACTGCGCTCCACTTTACAGATAACCCTCTTGGCTGAGACATGACTGAAATTAGACACATCCTTAGATATTTAAATTCCTGCAAACTCATCTAAAACTGTGACAACCAGGAGAGGAAAAGCACACAAAATTTCTAACAAGTCCTTCTTTTGGCTAAGCAGGCATAGCAGAAGATTGTCTGATGGAGACCTATTTGTGGGCTAGAAAGAAAATGAAAAAGCCCCAGCTGAGGCAAGCAACACCACTTCTCCTAGCATTTTGACATATATATGCTTTTATATACACACATTATATCTAGGAAGAAAAACCTTACTAAAGAGTTTAACCCAGAAAAACACAGAGTGAATTTTATATATATATATATATATATATGTATATATATGTGTGTATATATATATATACACATATATATGTATATATGTATATATATGTATACATATACATATATATACACACCCATATATATATTACAGGGAGGGTGGAGGGGACCTTCATAGGTCAGGGGTTGGGGAGGGTGTTAATTGTTGTTACTCACCGCATCTGAGGCTGGAAATAGAAACCTCTTAGTAATGTCAAGCTGTCAATGTAGGAAGAGATCCATAACTCACCTCTCTTCTAAATTCTTTTAAAGAGATAGTTTCCTGCTATAGTACTGCTGCTACCGTTTGATGAGTTATTTCAAAGGAATCAACTCTTTGGAGCAGCATCTAGTACATGTTAATGAAAAATCTGTTACACAAAAATAGTGAGGTAAATCTCTCAGAAAGGAATGAATGACCATGATCAGGTAGTCAATAATATTTTTGTTTGTTGCCATACACATATGTTTGAAAATGGCATATGCGGCTGCTAGTCTTCATCTGTGCATTTTTGCAACATTTGGCAATAAAAGTGTGTAGGGATAAAATTGGATTTTTTTTTGCTTTTGGTAGTTAGTATTTTTTAATACTTTAAATAAATTTCTGAATGCAATTTGAATTATATCACATGAAGTCCAAATAACTGAAGCTAATTATTTAAGTATATATGGGTCAAAACTACATGATATTACAATCATGTAATTGATTTGAAAATCATTTCTTTATTTTCTATACTCCATTACCAGACTTCTTACAGACCAGCAATCTTACATAATATACATAATATTGTGTTACCTTAATTGAACTGAGCCAAAGATTCCCAACAATAATGGCTGTTAGCTTAGTTTCTTTAAACGACTGTCATTAAATTAACAGCCTTAAGGCATCCAAGCATTTTGTTGTGACAGTATATTAAACTTTCTGGCATTCCAAAAGCAGAGTAAATTCAATGATACTTTTTTTTTTTTAAGATAACTACTATGGCAACTGTCTAGCTTCACGCTTTCACTTTGCTTGTCAAAATCTTTGTAGAACAGATAGATGTTGGTTTGTCAATGACGTGCAGTACTTAAAAATATCCTCTAGATGACACTGTTTACTGCGTTTAGAAAATTTGCAGGCCTTTATAAGAAATAGCTGCAAATTGAACCAAATGCATTTGACAAGTATTGTTTGAGCCTAATCCTGCTCTCTTGACGTCAATGGCCACGTTTTCAGCAGTTTCTGTGAAAACAAGAAGAGGTCCTATATTTATCTATGAAACAAAAAAAAAATCATATACTTTTATTTCAACATAAAGGACTCTGCTTTAATATGCAATTAAAATAGTCTTTATTGTATCCTAAAGTATAAAACATACTATAGGAGTGCATCTTAATTATATAAAGCCCTTCCTTCCACATGCACACTCTTATTTATTCTGTATGGCTATGTTCAGAAATGACATTGTATAAATATTAATCTTTTTCCATCTATTCTTTGTTCTGTGATACACGTTCATTGTAGTTTGTAAATTTTAGTTCATTAGATCATTTATTGCTATTTAGATGTAAATGTCTTTTTTTTTTAAGTCCAAGTAATTAAGACATTCTCTGACATTTCTCTGATTAAAAAAAAAAAAAAAAAAAAGCTAACTTCCCCTGTTTCCCTGTATACCACAATTCATAGCAGATAAAATTCTGGTTGAGTTGCAAGAAGACATTTAACCACTGAAACATCTATGCTCTATACATCTGTCCACTACATGAGCATCTTGGTTGTCTCTGGTTTGCAGCGCATTTTAAAAATGAATTTGAGGCTACTCTTTTTTTTACAAGTCAGAGTGGAAGGAATTGCTACTACCATAGTGATTTATGTAGTTGTGCTGTGTTTTAAGCAATGTTGAGAAAAACTTCTCAATTTCCTATAGATCATCTTAAAGAACAAGAGGAGCCTATATAGGAAATTGAAAGTGATCATTAGCAGACATGTTTTTTAACTACTTTTTGTAGACCACTTAGAAGTACCAAGTGAACCATCATAAGCCCTTGAATTACAAGCTGGAAATCCTCGACAGTTCCCCTGGGAAATGGGAAAGCCTACAGTTACTTCCCTGTCTCGGGTGATTCAAATGCCCACATCTCTCCATTACCAGACTGTCTTAACCTGAGAACTATTGGTTATTCTTACAGGGCTAGGCTTACTGACACCGCCCAGGATTTTATTCAGTGACTACTTCATGTAAGGAATATAAACAATTCATGGAGCAGGGAATGAAAGCATAGGTCTCTCCCTCCCATCTTAATCACTTGGCTGAGAGTCTGTGCACACATAGGTCCTGTCCCCATGGAGCTTTATGTGTATTATTGAAGTGAGCAGCGTCACCAGGAGAAGCGGTTAAGATATTCTTCCAGGGAGAAAAAAAAAAAAAAAAAAGCAGTTGTGGTTTTGTGGTGTCTAAAAAGATAAAAACTGAGCAAGCACCTTCTGGGCTAAAGGAATATCCCTGTCTCCTTTCATGAGAGTATTTAAAAGTAAAATAAAATGCATTGCCTTCTGCACAAAGCTTGATTCTGTGGGTACACACAGTGCCAGCGGTTTATACAACAGCAGGAAGAGGGAAAAAAAATTCATTTGTATATCCTGATAGTTCTTGAGAAACATTTTGGCCGAGTATATCAAGACTAGAAGGCTTCTGATGAGCTACAAAAAGAAGAACCTTAGTGTTGACATTGCATATTGAAGCAACCTGTGGATTTAAACTTCCTCCACAATGTAATGACATACAAATTCAGACTTTCAGGATTGCCTTTGGGGTAGATGCCCTCATTCTGTTTACATCTTAATTTAGACAGCTAAGATCTCTTTACACATGTCTTCTGACTTGTTTTTTATCAGCTATTTTCAGTGGTCTTACCTTATTATGTTGAAGAGGTTAAAAACACATTTTGATCTACTTCACATCAGACTAAGCAACATCATTATTAATGAGAACAGAATTTGTGACAGTATACTTTAAATCAGACCTGCCTGCAGCTATATCAGATCACTGACACAATCATTTGTAATGCTAACTTCATACGATAAAAATAAAGTAAAATTATGAAAAAGAGCCTGAGGTCTATTTTTGTGAGGAGGATCCAGTTTTTCAACACTACTTCCTCTTAATATTATGAAGAGATGCTGTTTCTGAACCTGAAATGAAAGCTGTGCTTTAAGGCCCATGTGCAGGCTTCAAGAGCTGGTTCAAGTTTAAAAAATGTTTCTGCTTTCAGAAAAGCTGAAACGTAATATTCCTTCTGAAAGGGAACCAAATAGGTTTAGCCCCTATAGCCTGATTGGAAGCTTGCATCCATTTAACTAAAAAATCTGAGATTTCTCTCAGCTATAGATCCATCACAGACAAACAATTAGCTCTGACTTTTGCTTTATGACATTTTATCTTAACAACTTCTAAGTGACTGATGAGGCTAATTGAGGATGACTCGGATAGTTGTTTATTAGAGAAAGCACAGGACACTCACTCATTACAACATGAAATGCCAGTGAAAATCAGACCAAAGCAAGAATAACAAATGCTTTTGTCAACTAAAAGAAGGTTTTTCACTCATGTTCAAAGACTTAGCTTCAAGGTCAAATAATTAATGGGGAAGAAAACTGAACAACTCCATTGGTTGCCTCCTAGCTACATAGGTACATGTACAGAGAAGGAATGCTGCTATTCCATCTGTAAAAAAATGCATATCTCTAGGGCTAACAGAGATGATCTTTTCATTCACTTAAGTTTAATCATCTTAATAAGATTTCCACAGTTTCAGTACAAAAACAAAACAAATAAAACCATATCTGTAATGAATAGCTTATTGTTGTCCCCAGTGCAACTGGCTACCCTCATTTCATATCAGGAGATCTTCTGGCAGTCATGCTACAAGAGGACAAATCCTCCTCTTAAGATTCCCTGCATTTCTCAGTTAGACTGAACTAAGTCAAATAACAGCTGAAGTTTAGTTTTGAAATGACTGGTGTTCAGTTAGGTGAAGTTCACTAACTTTCACAGGTACTTCTGAGGATTGACAGCAGTGGGAAAAAAAAGGTCTTTGTCATTATTAATCCTCATTGGCATGATAATAGCACAGGGAGGGTGGATATAGTTTTACAGTGACTGATATACTCTGTAATGCCTAGAAGTAAAAGACCTCCCCAATTACATGACAGGAGATAAACATATCATTTTTATATTATACCTTCCTATATCTTCTAGCATAACATGTATTTTGTCAAAACCTTTAGTCTAAGAAAATCTGTACCTTTATTTTGCTATTATACACATGTACTCCCTTCAGCAACAAATAGTCACAAAAACGTCTACTAGACAGAAGGAAAAAAAAGTCTAGATAAACTTCAGTTGCTGGTTTCCAAAATGTCATACCGTGGAAAGAAGTGTCCTCTCCTCATCACCGTGCTGAGGTTTGCAAGTATGGATATAAACTAATCAGAGAGAAGGACTTCACTCTACCCTAGCTTTAGAAAGATAAGAGGTAAAGAGAGAGATATGAAAGGGAATATGAGCACTGATCCTTGTAAATACATCATAAATTAACATCTTTCTACCATACAGCAGAACAAACTTTACTAGAAAACCTATGGCAAGTCCAAGCAATTCCCAATATTGTTTTTTTCTGTTTTCCCGTGTGACCTTCACAGCAGGGAAAAAAATTTCCTTGCTTACTGAATGCCAAGGCGTCCAGGCCCAGATCAGCGCCCTGCTATTCTCTTTTGTGAATCACTGTGGTCCCCTCCTACCTCCGTTAGGACTAAAAGCAATCTAATCTACCTGTCTAGACAAGGCTTTGCTCTGGTCTGATCCCTCTCTGTGGTGTTTCTCGTGACATCCAGAAATTTGACAAGGAGAACAATTATTGATCAGTCTGATGTGTGTTTTGCTGTGATAATTGTCTAAGTACGACTGAGTGATGCCCCTGTAGATAGGTGCTTACTTATTTCTTGAAGCATGTCGTCCTTAGAGCGACAGAAACATTGATAGGGCAGAGGACCAAATGACTAACTTTGATGGAGTTTGTGTTGAAACATCTGCTGCTTGTCAATGTGGGAGGCAGAAGCTGTGATTTATTAGCAGCAAGAAAGGGAAAACAAGGAATTTCACCATTTATTATTTCCCCAAACTCTTTTCTGTCTATGAAAGTCCACTAAGTTCCCATGAATATAAAGTTCTGTCCCATTATCTCTGCATTTTTGCTTTGCTTAATTTGCCATATACATAATAAAACATTATTAAGACCTTTGAGTAGCTTCTGGCCATTATGGAATTTCACCATTAAGTCACTCAATGAAAAAAGTGAAAATCCATAGAGAACTAAAATTGTGCATTTAGAGTCTTTAGCCTCTTTTTCAGAATCTAAATAATTTTAAGAATCTTGAATAGTATATAAACATGAAAGTATTTGGTGACATCTAGCTTATTCTCTGACTGTGTATCTAAGCACAGTGCTGAAATTCTGCCTCATGCTCTAAATGGGATTTTTTCTAATGGGGTTTTTCTAATGGGTTCTGCTTCTTCATAGGGACTTAGTACAGTTCTGGTTCTCATATGAAGGGAAGTTCTGGGAAGAATTAGCCTCCAGAAAGTCAGAATCAAACCAAACTAAATCCCCAGAAAGCAGTGGTCCTGAAGAATAAAGATACTTCACGAATCATAACTCCTCCACTGAGGTCAGGGAGGTGGCTCAGGAATCTGTGCTCCTTCCTTTGTGAAACAGTTGAAATAGCTGGACAACAATCTGCTCAGTGAAAAGGCATAGCTGTTGCACCATCTCTACTGCTAGAAGACAAACCACCCCCAAGTGAAAAAAAGGGCCAAAAAAGTAAAAGAAATAACAACCCCAAACTGTAGATTCCTTTGTTTTATCTGAATGTTAAGAAGGACAGAAGTATTAAAACGGTATCATAACAACAGAGTGTTTTTAAACAGAAGCTGGTCATCTGTCTATCCACCTATCTACAATATAAAAAATGAAGTCATTTCAAAATATATATTTATAGGTTTTATTTCCAGAGGACACACATCATTGCACTACCTCAATAACCTTTTGCAAATGACAAGGTGTGGCTGACATCAGATATCAGGACTGAAAAGCAGAAGACAGTTAGCTTCAAATTCAGAGATAATATAAATATGTCAATCTCACTAATGCAAGTTATCAAAAGCATATATATTGATTTAAATTGAGTGTATTCTGTTTTCGGCTGATCTATATAAAGACCAGGTCAGAAGTTTAAGGCAGAAAAAAAAAAACCCACAAAATAAATGCTTGAAGGAGGTCTCATTTTGCTTCTGATCCTGTCAACATTGCATCAGCATAACTCCATCAATCAGATGTACATTACCTTTTGAGGTGAATAAAAATCCCTTAGTAAAGCTTTTTTCAGACATTGTTTTGTCTGAAAGCCTTTAGACCCCCTTTCTTTGCTTTTTTTTTCTCTTCTCCTATTTCTAAACAATAAAACATCAATAAGACATGAGGTTATTTGCAGGTCTTGGAATACTTTCACCTTACACAAAAGCCTACTGGTTGGAATCTGCTTCTGTGTTCTGATTCATCAGCTCCTTTCTTTGCAATAAATAATATGAGGGTAGCAAAGAATAAAACATTTTTTTTCTTCTTGTGCCACATGCAATTACATCTCTTTAAAGTGGTCCAATAATTGCATTTTAAATGGCACTTGTTTATTACTCTTTTTGCCATTTCCAAATTGATTTTTATTGTTTTACTAAATAGTTACCAGAGTCCTGTGAGCAAAAAAAAAATAACAAAACAACAAAACACTCTCAAACAAACATTCAAATCTGTATGTTAATCTGTGTCTTTAAAAAAAACAGCCATAATTAATGGGAGTTCGGCACCTTGCTGTATTGTACAGTGACAAGGATTAAATACTGGCACTGTAAAATGCCAGTTTTCAGCTTGTGCATTTGTAGACCCTTCAGAGCCATGAACTGACATTTGCAATCTTTGTCAGTCAAAAAAAATGGCAAATTCAGTTAAATTTAGTTCTGCCATTCAAATGGAATAAAGGTCATCACCTGCCCCTTTTGTGATTTGATTATCCAGGGACTGAGTTTATTTTCCTGAAGGAAGACCCACTAAAAGGGCCCAATTCTGCAACTATTATCCCATCTCTGCAGCCCAGTTCATCATTATTCATCATTAATGTGCTACTGCTGTTCATTTAAGAATAAAGATTAAAATATCTCCATATAAGTCCTAAATTGTTTACTGAGGTGCTTTTCTATTCCAAGAACTCTAACAGCTATTCTGTGAAACAATTAAACACATTTTTAAATGCCAAAAATTAGTATAAGAAGCAAGAATTATTTGGCCATTTGCGGATACTGTAGTTACATATGGCATATATTACACAAAATATTTTTCTGACTTCATTTGACTCCAGTAGCAGGTCAAGCTGTGTACCCAGGAGAGAAGTAAACTGAAGAAAGCTCTAAAATTCAAACCATCATATGTATAAAAACTGCACAAAATAAACAGGGATATGGAGAAAACAGGGATATAAATGAAAGGTTACCAATGGGCAACATCTCTGTATTTTTTTCCCTCCTTCGTGGCATCTTCCTCCTTTGTCTTCATGAAATTCCTAAGGTTCTGGTGAACAGGGAGATGAGTACTCTTTGGCATCACTATGTCATACACGGGGGTTTTCTGTGTCTCAGTTCAAGGAGGAATATTGGGAACACCCTACATGATCTTGGCAAAACCGACACTCCGACCTTGGCTTTTTCTATTCAAGCCTGGACTGTGGCTGTACTCGATAATGTTTTAAGCAGCATCAAGGGGATAAGGCTTCTAGCGGTAACAGAAAGTTTTGCTAAAGCGTTAGCATACACGGGAATTCACTGCTTGAACCCATGGGAAAACATTTATGATGCATTTTGTCACCATCCTGGAATGAAGGGCACATGCTATAGGTGTAGTGCAGCTCAGGCCCCAGTGACTGATGGCACGAAGTGAAAGAGCTCACTCATTACAATATGAATCAGCTCACTACATTACGTGGCAAAACCGTCGGAGAGGAAAAGTCATTTTCCTTTAATAATAACAGGCTGTAAGAGGCAATCCCAGGTACAAAATGATCAAGTGACCAGAGCCCGTTCCATGAAGAATGATAGCGCTTTATGCTCAACACTTCAAGATTAAAGTCCTTAGTTAGCTTAGGCATAATGTGAATCAGTTTCATGTATAATGTATTGTGCAAGCCCATAGCCAATGTGATACAATGTAAGCAATTCCATTTAGTGCAATTTGACTATAGCTAGTACAGAATAATTGGAGTCAGTTTCTAGCATGCCAGAATTTGAGTCAAATATGATCTGGAAAAGAATCTGATACATAATCATATGCAGGGGAAGATAACACACAATGAAGTGGAGGAATAGTTAATATGCTATAATGCAGAAGCCTTTCTAATAGGTTGCAGTGTGATTAGGGGACAAGTGTTCTTATATACAGACAAAAGCCTAATACATTATGGTAAAGATTGGAGACCATTAAGGAACACTACAAATAACTGGGCATAGCTGCACTCGAGGAGGAGGTAAGGCAAAATACCAGAGTTTCCCCAAATATTAGAGCAACTGAATAAACATTTATTGGAAGATAAAACCTGGCTACCCAAGTGAACACTGGAGGCATTTTAGATCATTTTCTCAAATTTCCGAGGCCATATAATGCTGCCCCAGGCAATTCCGACTGCTACTCAGGAATTCAGGGTTCTATTAATTTCCTTCTAAGATTATTAAAAGCAGTTGTGACAGCTCTATCTAACCCCTTTGGTACTTTGAGTCCCAATTTTACAATCTATTGTGCAAACATTGTAGTCTGAAGACCTATCTTTTCCAAGAGGTTAATAATGTACCATTAGTTAAAGAACTAGAGCCTTTTAAAGCAAGCCATTAAGCACTAATATGACAGATCTTCAAGTAAACATCTTAAGCATTTTAAAAAAAACATTCAGAAAACAGGAAAAAGACATTTTTTCATTATTGTGACTTGTGAACTTGCTGGGTTTAAATCCAATAGCTACTAGTTCAGTGAAATTTTATTATTTCTCTTCTTAACTTTTCAGAAGAGTAACCTTGTGTACATGAGAAAAGCTCATTTATGAGCATGTGGTAATCAGTTCTGACTACAAGTTAAAGTCATCCCTGAGCAAACAGAAAACTATTCAGCTTAGCAATAAAGTTAAATAATTATTACCAGGCTATGTGATGAGACTACAATGTGACATTGAAATGACTATAGTGTGATTAGAATAAGAATGGTATATGTCTGCGATGTTACCAGGATGGGGCTATAAAACGTCTGCGATGCCATACTGCTGTGATATGGCTAGTGTCAGAAAAAATGTGTGCATTGCTAACGCACACATAAACACACAGTATCTCAGGAGAAGACTGCATTACACAAAATGCTAGTAGTTCTAATTATCTTCTTTATTAATGGCTGTTCAGCTTTGTATTTTAAAGTACGAAAGAATTACATTCTTAATTCATTCACAGATTTTTTTCCCCCTAAGCATTTTGGCAATGAAGTTGCTCCTTCTTATCACATTCTTGACTTTCAATGCTGGAGCTGTAGCCATCCTTCCTGCATTACATAATGAACATTTTTCTTAAAACTATTAATAGATTCAGTTCCGTTTGCTACCATTACTTGATGCCATCAAAACCAGGATCAATCTTTTTTCTCTTTGTCTCAGTAATAAGAGTCTTTCGGACACAAATGCAAAGCAGAGCAAAGGATGTTTAATCTTTACACATTGTGGGATTGCAATGAAAGCAGCATTCACCCAGTGTATCAATGGAGTCTGCATTTGTATGACTGGCAAGGAGAGGTGCATATATCAATACGTGTCACATGAAACCAAGCCATGCGAATTAGTGACCTCCAAGAGCTACAAGGAGTTTCCATCTTTAGTTAAGTGTGCCAGATGCGCATGCATACATGGGAATATAAAGGTAGGAATCTGCATCCGAAAAATGTAAAATCTTCTGAGGCAAAACCACAGAGCTCTAGCTCAACAATGCGATCATCTGAAAGTGTGTAAATCACCTAGTTGCAGTATTGTGTATGGGAAAAAGTCAAATACTTATGTTGTCCTTGATCTTGGTGTGCATATATATTTGAAAGCCTTAACTAGAAATAGCAGTTACTTAGCATGGCCACATATCTAGGCACACTCAATCAGACAGGTGCTCTGTCATACAGTGTTCAAGTTTAAGCTGCAAAAAGCTAGCAATAAAAGCAGTCAAATAAAGGTCCATTCATGCTGCAGAAAATGTAGAGAAATGCACTATGTAAAAAGCACTATATATATATAATGCACAATAATCATCTTCTTGTCACACTTTTGAGGTCACTCGTATCATAATACATTGGCATTTTATTACACTGTCTTCCAGGCATGTGATGCTTCTCTGTGGCTAGCCAGATAATCTACCTGTGTCATTTATGGGGAAGGAGAAATGATCACTTTTACTATTTATCAAACCACAGCGAAGATCGCTCTCCAGCTCCCTGTTTACGCAGCCGAAACCCGGAGCACCATCCAGCAGTGCTCCTGTCCCTCTGGCGCATTCGCGGCTGACCCCTCGCGAAGGGGAAGGGAAAGGAGAAGGGGAAGGAGAAAGGGAGAGGGCGCAAACGGGCGCCGAGGCAGCGCTGGCGTCGGAGCACCGTGAATTATAGATGACAAGGCGCGGGTTAAGCACAGCGCTCAAGAGAGGCGCCCGAGCGAGGGCCGCGCCGGGGGTTATCTTCCCCGGCGCGGCCGCGGAGGATGCGCGGGCACCAGCGGCCGGCCTCCGCACACCCCCTCCCCCCAAAACCAAACCAAACACAACACGCACACACAAAAGCCACAAACACTGATTTTTTTTTTTTTTTCCCGATTATCGCTGCGCACCCGCTGCGCGTTTCCCCCGCGGCCGCCGCGGAAGGGCGGCCCCGCTCCCCCCACCCCCCCGCACTGGTTTTGATTTAAACGAACTCTCAGTAGATGTCCTTATCCTCAGCCTTTCAAGGTGTCTCTGTCTCCCTCTGAGAGAAGGGCTGAAGATGCTGTATAACAGAGTGTCTTTCCCCACCCAAAAATCCTGGGCTGGTCTCACCTGAAGCGCTTGACAACATCATTATCGCTCGCAGGTAAAAGCTGAGACACACCTTAATGCTTATTGCACTGAAACCCTTTGTGGGATACGAAAGAGCACATTTTAAAAACAGAAGGCAAGCTTTGCTGGGAAGATCCCGAGTGCATTATAAATTACTCACAACATAAGGAATCATTAAAATGGTAACTTATCATTGCTTGGAATTCAATTGCCAGTTTTCTCCTTACACCAAGTATAATAGAAGTGCTTAATGAATATTATTGTAAAGAATACGGTCTTTAAGACATTATTAGTGGAAATGGAAATGCATGTCCATTTGCTTGCTTTCAGGCAAGAAGTCAAGTCTATGCACACTGTTCACAGAGCTATCGTCCTCAGACCAGAGCATGTTGCCACTGAAAGGTAGTGTTTTAACTTGGGAGAAAGGCAGCATTTTATTCATTAGGCCATGTGAATATCAGAGGCAGAGCAAGGCGACTTTTTGCTTTCATCAAACGTGAAGTCTGCTTGTGGCGTTACTTTCTCCTTTCCATCTCCTTCCATCCACGACCCGTCGGAGAGGGAGCTGCGCGCAGCACACACCTGGGGCCACAGAAACCCCGCTGGGCTGCTCAGAGCTGCAGGTAGCAGCATGAAGAGCCGCACAGCTCACTTTTGGCCTAATTTTGGACTGCACAAGCACGAGTGTGGGAGAGACGGAAGAGTCAGAGTATGCTCGTGGCTCCGCTCAGCACCCAGCCCCTCCGTCTTGCAGCAGAAGCCCTGCACCTCCCTGCATCCTTGGGGTGCACGAGCCGCGAGTGAGGCAAGGATGGGGGGCGCGTGCTGTGCCTCTGAGCCTGCGACTGCAGCGTGCTGCTCACCCCCCGAAGAAGTGCCATGCGGCCACCGCGCTCTTGCAGGGAGCCCACCCCGGTGCCAGGCATCTCCCACGGCTGACTGCAAAAAAAAGAGTGCTCAGCACCAACGGGATTACTCAGCGCCGCCCGGGACAGGGCTCCGCGCTCCTGCTGGGTAAGC